>BQMF02000167.1:600000-861525 GCA_027922465.2 Turritopsis dohrnii
TGGAATAAAGGATAGGAAGCTTGTCAAGCTTCTGCAACAATAAAGATCATACATATTATATTATAATTGTCTTACACATTGATGGGTTGTTGATATGCAGTTGTTTAAGGGGAAATATTAGTCGCATTTTTAACTCCTCAGCAAAAAATTTTAAGAGAAACCTTATCATTTGACTGTGAACAACTTCATGTCACAATAAGTTCAAAGTAAGTTTTTTTGTGGTATTAAATTCAATCTGAGTATCAGGTTGATGGTAGTTATACTGTAATTATTTAATGATACATTTTTCTCATGGCTAACAATGTACACACAATAATTGATAAAATGTTTGCAACTTTGGGGAAATATATAGTCGCATTTTTGCGAATCTTGTTTTGTTTTGTTTTAGTTCTGATTTTGTGTTATGAAAATGTCGCAACAGATTAATTTCAATAACATGCTTACTTTCATTGCTCATAGGGTAAACAGACTTTCAAGCCGTTTTACCACCAAATAGCTCTTGAGCAATTCCTGAACTGGCTCTTTCTTTATCTGCTGAATCAGTTGGTGTTTTTGGCAGGACGGGAAGTGGCGACGGTGTGACATCACTAGCCTTAAGATGCCGATTAGCTGAAAATATCGATTATCACTTATGTAAAATTCGTCAAGCTTCCCTGAAGGAAAGTCATGTACACAATAAATCCTAGTACCTTTTCTTTAACAAGCGGGACCATCTGGACTTTCATTATTATCTCAAAACTAAATATACATAAGCTATGGAAGCCGACAAGAGCCAGTCATTGTTTCTTTTTTCAGATGTCGCGATTTCAATATTCAGGTGTCGCGATTTCTTTTGAAAGTTGAAACACGCGATATCCATTTAATCGTTATTTCATACTCCTTATGAGATTGTGGTGGTCATAAATTACTATGTTTTGCTATAAATGCGGTGTATTCCTCTCAGATGATCAAACATTTTGTAGAAGATGTGGAACTAAGAAACGTGTTGTTGGACTAACCCTTGAAAGTGAGAAGGAGATAGTAGAACTATGGATTACGGAAAAACAACCTTGATGTGACAGAAGGACAGCTCAAACAGATAATGTCAAATGAAATCCGTGGACCTTCATGTCAACTTGGTTATCGGGGAATGTGGAACAAGCTTCGTACTTGTTATAACCTGACTGTACCAAGAGATACTGTTATGGCACTACTAAAGGAGATCAATCCAGAGGGGACAGAACTTAGAAAATCCATAAAATTGAAAAGGCGCGTGTATACTTCCCATGGTCCCAATTCTTCATGGCATGTCGATGGGTATGACAAACTTAAGCCATATGGACTACCCATCCACGGCTGCGTTGATGGTTTTTCCAGAAAAATTTTATGGCTGAAAGTTTGTAAATCAAACAACAACCCTGCTATTCCAGCCAGTTATTTCTTCAAAACAGTTGGGCGTTTGTCCGATGGTTGCTGAAACAGATTGCGGCACTAAGCATTTCTGTGGTCCAACTTACTTCAAAATGTTACCCAGGATACTAGTAAGTAAATAAATGAAATAATTCAATGACTTATGTCACACTTACATCAAGCATATAAGTTGTGCTATGTTTATGATGTTCATAAAAAAAATCTGAGGAAATAAATGTAAGTAAAAAGGAATGAAATTATATACATACTCTCTCATAAACTTCACTGACATTTCCATCTGAGGGTAAATTTATTGCATCAACCCCACCAGCAATTAAATGGTAAACCCAAGGAGCCAGAAAACCTGGTCGAGGTCCAGGTCCATGATGAACAAGACTTGCAACAAGTAGATGACCAACACCATACAAAGTATCATCTGTGACACTAACTAAACCAAAAGCTGGCTCTAAACCATATGCGTCATTTCCATTAAAAAACTGAGTCTTGACCTGTTCGAAGGCTTCTGTAACAAAATTTGAAAAACAAAATATCAATAAGGTACAGAGAACTTGCAGAAAATCTTTTTGGATCATCATAGTACCTGTATAAAATTCTCGTGACACGCCACCTGTGTCAGCACCAGCTTCACCCAAATATGATATTTTAATTTCATTACCAATCTTTTTTTTATTCCATGGTTTAGTGAAAAACTTAAGAAAATCTGATAATTCGAAACCTCTACGTATATTTATGTTAATGTGATCTTCTGTAGATAATATAAAAGAATTAGCTATTTCTAGTTTTATTATGTCTAAAAAACTGGAACGTTCCTCAGGCAATGATTTTTTCTTTGCTGGCAGGATTTCATCATCGTCAATGTCGTGGTAATAATGTTGACTGACATTGACTTCCAACTCATCAGCTATTGAATTTTGTAATGCGATAAATGGCGTTTGGCTATTTGCTATACAGAGTTCAACATGTGATTCGATTATCTCAATTTCAAATTTTTTGTTGCATATGGGACAATATGATGATGATCGCATAGTGTTGTCAAGCTGTGAAGAACCTAACTCTGGATATAATGGTGGTAGTTCACAAGAATCATCCATACTCCCATCATTATCCTGTTCTGCAGTTGTTTCATGATAATTGATATCATTGCTTGCACTTGGAACATCATCTGGCCTTATTACGACATTCAAAGAAGTTTCAGATAATGTTTTATTTGCAATGGCAAAGGTAATGGTTGCAATGGCAAAGGTAATGGTTACCATTGTCATCACTATCACCATCAGCTAAATTTTTCCTCAAAATCGTTAATGTTAGGCACACAAATAGATCCACTTTTGAGAAAGGCTTCCCAAGTTCCCTCTTATATTCAGCTACTGTGAACGGTTTACTGCTACCTGGGATGTAATATATTGGACTAAAATCCGGTAGCACAATGTGTACTTTTCCATACCACAAAAATATTGGTTGTGGTTGCTTAATTTTGTAATAGTAGCATTCAGTAGCCTTTGCATCAGCATCTTTCGAAGCAGTACTGATATTTTGCTTCCCCTCTCCTTTCTCAACTTTCCACCTTCGTTTTCAGATATAATTCCAATATTTATAGTGACATATTCAGGGGTCTTGTCTTTATTTTTCGACTTGTTTTTGTTAAAAAAACTTCTTTGTTCATCTTTTTTCTTGGTAAGAAACTCTTTGTACGTTATCTTTCTTTCAGAGTCATGTCTTTCGATATTCTCGCTAGACTCTTTCAGTTTATGAGAACATTTAAAACAATATTTGCCAGCCTCTTCTACAGCAACACCACATTGACTACAAAACTCGTGCTTTTCCGTCATGTTGTATTTTAACTTGTTCGGTTACAAACGATAAGAAATCCCGACCGCATGGAAAATGAAATCGCAACACCTCAAAAAAGAAATCGCGATACCTCAAAAAAGAAATGTCGACACATCCAAAAAAGAAATGTCGACACCTCAAAAATGAAATCGCGACACCTCAGAAATAAAGTCGCGACATCTGAAAAAAGAAACAATGACTGGCCCTTGTTGGCTTCCATAATAAGCAGACTTTTAGGAAACGTTTTTATTTATATAAATTCTGTTGAAAAAACATAAATGGAAGATGAAAGAAGAAAATTTTATACCTGCTTTATCTCTTTTGGTTGACTTTATTGCACACTTATCAACAGGCCAACATGGTGGTTTCAGAGATGCAGATACTTCTATATTAAATTACACATTATATTATTTTTTTCTCAGAATTTCTTCTCAGAATCTGAAAAAACGTTTGGACTTGATGGTAGCTCCAATAATACAATGACGTAACTACAATGATTAAAATTTAAAATTTTTAAAAAATTAGCATCTTACCTGTAACATTTGACTTTGCTGTGACAGTGAATTGAGTTTCTTCTTCTGTAGTGTAAACCTGTAGGACTTGAATTATTCTTTACAGTTATGAAGATCACCTAAACGTTATATAAATCATCTGTAATACAAGTTTCTGGAGGAAGGTTTATATACCATATTTGTACATATCTTATTGTGAACAGGAAACAATTTTGAATAGTGATTTCTAGAAGTGTTATTAAGGTACTAAAATAATAACAACACAAGAAAGTAATGAGCTACAATTAACAGGCTTAGAGATCCCAATAATAACAACACATTTGACAATATGAGGGATATCAAGAAATGACACTCCAGGCATGGGCACTGTGAATACACCTTTGAACAGCTGTCTATTAGAACAGGTGAGTCACATCAATAAGGATGGGCATCCAATAGTGGAATCAATGGAGTCTGTTTATACGATAGATGATATTTATAGGATAGATGAGCACTGTCAGATAGGATAGTACCGAAGACTAAAGTGCTTCCTAATCTACAGGATGTTAAGTGTTTTTAATACCGATAGCCTTAAGGTATTTCTGTACTTCTGACTACAAGCCCGGATGAGTGGTGCTATCCACAAGGAGAGACACTGCCATGTATGATTGAGTGCACCCTGTCAATTCTCACAAATTCTCATGCAATATAGAACAAATAATCGTAAACAAAAAAAGGAACACAAAAAAACAACTATTAAAGATACAAAAAGAATTATTAACTATTAACAGTCTTAACTATCATTTAAAGCTTACCTCCCGTGAAAAAATAATTTATGTTAAAATAACGTATATTTACACATAACGAAGCAGAACTGACAACAGAACTATTAACAACGAAGCTAATAAATACTAAATAAATACTAAATAATGGTTAGCAGGGCGTGTTGATGTCAAAAGTTTTGAAGTTTTTCAATCATACACAAAAATCTTTCAAAATTTCATAAAAATTCTCACATAATGTACAGTTTCTCAACATGCCAATGAACTATTAATACGCTTTCACGGGGGATTCTTTCTTCAAAAATTTATCGCGAGCAACCTTCTGACGTCACAATCGGATTTATCCGAATGAGTTTGTAAATAAAAATGGCGTCCGAGTTAACTTTGTCGATTTTTTTCATAAACAGTGCGATTTATCAAAAAAACTTTTAAATTGTTATATAGTTACACATTCTGAATGGTTTGAACATAACTTTTTTTTCACGGGAGGTAAGCTTTAAACTGCACAACCGTAAGGTAAAACTGTCATCATTATACCAACTACACGTGTTATTTTTTTCATTGTTCCAGC
Source organism: Turritopsis dohrnii (assembly GCA_027922465.2). Lineage (NCBI taxonomy): Eukaryota > Metazoa > Cnidaria > Hydrozoa > Anthoathecata > Oceaniidae > Turritopsis > Turritopsis dohrnii. The sequence goes on from BQMF02000167.1 coordinate 605,085, forward strand.
GGACTCTGCTTAATACAGGCACCAGTACAAGTCCATTTGATTTTCTGATAGAACAAACTTTACTCTTTATATCTGATTTTGTAATGACTTCGACTCTATATCTACGATTTGCATTCCTGAAAGTAAATATTCAGTTTACGTGAACCTACTGGATCCAAATGTAAGCTTTCTAATACTTGTGGGTTAACAATTTCACACTGAAAGCTTTCTGCATCAATAACTTTAATTAGCTTTGCAAATGTACTGTCTTTTAATGAAAACCAAGCATTTTTACTGTCTTTGGAAACTCTCGTTAAAATCTGTTTACTTAAATATTTTTCCAGTTCCTTAATGCGCTTTACAACTTGTACCAAAGGGCTCTGAGACTTTGTAACATACTTCTTTAAGACTTGTAAATAGTTTTCAAAATCAAATGCTGAGATTGTAGCAAGTGGACACGCATGGTGAGCTACATCATGACATATGTGAATTAAATTATGCACATTATAGGACAAAAATGAATTTCCATTTAGTAACTCTCATTTATTTACAAACCAATGTAACAAATCTTTAGCAAACGATAACATTACTGGAGAACACATGTGATCATCATCATTACAGCATAAAGATATGGCAATGTTTAAACATGAAAAATGAACATAGTACTCTTTATCTAATATACCTCTCAGGACAACGGGCTAGTGCAAAGAAAGAACTGGCGAAATTCTGTTGCTCTCCATCTTTTAAAGTCATGTAACCCTCTTGGCTGCCTGGCAAATTCTGCGAGTACCTTCAGTACACCATAACAACAAGCGTTGATGTTTGTTGATGTTCAGGATACCCAAAATCATTAAAAAAAGATCAGATCTTAATTCACATTCTTCTGTATCAAAGATTACATTTCTCACACCCATAATATGAGTTATGTGTTTGAATACATTTTAAAAACTGCGCCCTGCAGGGGCATCGCAGGAAAATGCTTTAAGGGAAACTTCAAGCTTTCTTTCCTTGAAATAAAGTCCTTTCTCCATGATATCTGCTAGGTCTGAGAGGAAATCCTCAAGATACAAATTTATGTCATGTGGCTTACGGTTTCCACAAAATAACGCAATTGTAAATGGGGCAAATGTGCGAAACTTTCCAAGGGGGGGCCACAATTGTAAGCTTGAAGATTTATACAAAGGCACACCATCTGCATTGACAATCAATCGGATATGATTTAATCGTTCATAATCTTCTTCTTTCAGGTTATTAAATAATGGAGTTAAACTTGTGGCAATCCCTAGGTATATAAACTCGCCACCACACTTTGAGACTGTTTCAACAGAAGAAGGAGTTCCAAGCAAAGTACGAGTATCCTTCGGAACCTCAGAACCATTATCTCTTAATATAGATAATAATTCTGCCAGAGCATTTCTGGTGCATCTATTACGCGAAGCTCACGAAGCCAGGTCATGTATCTTTTAAACTTACATCAATTTCACTGTCTGTCTGATGTTCATCCAAGGTCTGATCTGTAACACCCAACGTCTGGGAACTTTCCTGCATAACAGAAACAGTTGGATCATTTGTCACAGACCGATTCAAAGTGTTTTCACAACAATTGTGTGATGGCAGCGCACTGACTAAGTCATTCTTTTCATCAGTACTAGCGACACTGTCCTCAATTTGTTTTTTACACTTTCACCACTGACTTGTACGCGATGACATACTCAAAAATCTCGAGAATGTTTTTACTAAAGGAATGAAAGTGAAGAGCATCATATTCAAGTTCGCTCCGCAAAAATACATTTTGCAATTTGCAGGCATTAAGAATATTCACATCAAGAGGATGATTATAGAGATATCTTATCCGATATGTTTTGTTAACATTACTATCTATCTATATATTTATTATGACGAAATTGCCTTATACATTGATGTAGTTGCTGTGTTCTGCAAAAAAACTACTCAAAAAATACTCAAGAAATACTAGTCGCATTTGGGTCTCAAAAATTGTAAAGGAAATCTTATAATTTGACCCTGAACATCTTCAATTCATAATAAGTACAAAAAGACAAACAGGCAAACAGAGAATCGGCTATTAATATATAAACTAGTAACCCATGTAAAAATTTTTTACAGGTTTTAATCGATGTGAGCTGAACAGAGAGAAAGGCTTATAATGAATTTTAGTATGACAAAGTTCTTCAATTCCTTGGAATGTAGAATGTTTAGAATGTTAGTATCTCGTGTAGAACAGCGTGTAGAACACGGGTTTTAATTCATCAAAAATAAAAATACGCGCTGTGCGTCCACTTTTTTTAAATAATGTATAAATTGAAGATGCAATGCAATGTTTCCCCATGATTAAAAATATCTAACGTCAATACAGAAAAAATCTCTAAAAAAATCTCTAAAAAAATCTCTAGGTATTCCGGCTAAAGCATATTTAGTTCAGCACTGGAGTTATGAACAGAAAAACTTTTTAATCAGAAGATCTGAAACACATCAACATATTCGTAATAAATCTTTCACGATACGATATATGCAGTAGTAAAAATAAATTGTGCGTACAGGTAAACAACAAAAAGATTAAAATCGCTGAAACTGCTCACGGAATGCACACCCTAATGTAAATAAAAGCCAAACACGAAAGTCATAAAAGTGTCGAAATGTGAATTAAAAACAATTGCGATTTTCTTTACGAACCCAGACCGTCATGATTAAAAACCATGATATTCATTTCTTCAATCGCGTATTATTTGAAAAGTAATGACACAGAAACCCTATGAATACTATAAGAAAAAACAAAACAAACAAACAAATGTTCTAAAGTGTACTTACCCTAAAAACATCAATAAATCTTCGCGCAATACTTTCGTTGTTGTCTATTGTTTCTTGATCTCGCGAATAATCAAAAAATTTGAAACGATTAAATGCAATGCAATGTTTTCCCCTATACTAATCGTAGAAAAATATTAACCGTCGTGGTCTGACACTCCATTATGAATAAGTGACCGCAAAAACGACCCAAAATTTTAGAGAGTGAAAGCGTGAAAAAAGCGGATGCACACTCGTGATTAGTATATAGACTAGTATCTCGCGTAAAACATTTTTACGACTTTAATTTAGAAAAGAATCTGCAGAGATACGACGCGTTCCCGTGTGTGTACCCCGTGACGAAAATTTTAATTACGGAATTGGAAAAGGAAAGTGTACCCAAGCTGTAGAGCTTGAAAAACTGATCAAAAGAATGTATGGGATCGTTTCGCTACGACCAACCGTTGCAGAGATATCGTCGGTCAAAGATTTTAATGACGTCATAGCCGCAGTACCAAATAAAATTTAGGCCCAAATGTTGCGTCACCCCATCACCCGTGTTGCCGACCCTAAAAAACGTCAGTTATCGCTATTGGTTCTCGAGATATTTCCCCAAAAACGCCGCGTTCGATTGGGGATGCAATGCAATGGCTCCCCCGTGATACGACAAAAATAACTGACGTCACGCCGCGTGCTATTATACTAATCGTCAATTATCAATGGTCTAACGAAAAAATGACCACGATTAAGAAGATTTTGACCGTAAATTTAGAAAAAACACAACACTCTCTAAAATAAAAGTGGGATGCACAACGCGGATTAGTATATACTAGTATCCCGGGTAAAAACTTTTTACCAAACTTAACTTCGAAAACATTAGGTCAAATCCACCATTCCCGTGTACATACCCCGTGACGAAAAAATAAATCATAGAATCGCAACTCAAAAACATCCCAGGTGGCGTCGCTCGCCACCCATGTTCAGTATGCGTTGTGTCGCAAAATTTAAGTCGTGAAAAGTTTTTACAGGCATTAATTTTTTAATTCATTTCTTACATTCAAAATATTTAAAACAGAAACAAATAGCAACATGGCTCAGAATATATATTTATACGCAGAAGATAAGAAACGTTCATAAAAAAAAGTGCAATATATAACACAGAACTGTTTACCCAGACATACAAAACCAAACATAACAAAATGTTAATTCAAAACAAATTGATACCTTCCAACTTTTTCTTCTGTTCCAAAGTTACTACTGGACTGCAACCATTAATGAATTTTTGAAATGATATAGTCTGTTCTTCCCAAAACCATCAACGTCATGATTAAAACCATGAGTTCCATTTCTTTATGCTTTTTTTATTATTACCTAAAAAATTAGTACTTGAATTGTAATACCAAAAACCTAATCATGCTATAACAATATTGAAGTAAAGAATAAAACAAAAAGAAAGAAAATTCAAGTACGCATTTATCCTAAAGATAACAATTAAAAACAAAATTTGGTCTATAAAGTCAACCAATACTGTGAGTCAATACGGGTTCACTCAACACTGGAGCTGAACAGAATAAAGACTTTTACCTGGCATACACAACCAAACATCAAATTAATAAAAATAATTGAAACAACAAAATGCCCTACTTTGACCAAAACCATAATTGAATACCCAGAAGATATTAAAAGCAACAAATAAAAACATAATGCTAAACTTATATACCTAGCAAGTATGTATGTAGCAATTAACATAACACAAAATAATGAATGCCGTAAACAAATATAAACTGAAGAAAAATATACCCCAGCAATGCTTCTTTCTTAAATAACCTTCTCAACATACCATGTGTTTCATTTATACATTTATAATTTCGTTTATAAATAGCTACACTTTTTCTTTTCTGACCTAAAAGATTTCAGTAAAGAACAGCTACAATACTTACTACTACTGCAACCATATTTAAGCAAACCAAAACAAAAGGCATAAATGGCTGGCAGAAAGGCATGCAGACAAAGCATCAAACATCGTCAATAGATACAATTTGACAGCATAACACGTTCCCTACTTCCACAGCCATGAGAAAGGAAAACAGTCATAGCTGTGGGACCATTTTTAATTGATCTGTAAATAAATAAATCAAATCAAGTCTTCTTTGCTAACTATAAAAATAATAATAGCGCGCGTTACCAAAACAAATTACTCTCGTCTTCGTTTTTCATCCAGTAGCATATAAACTAAATAAACGAAAGAACTCATATAATAAGATATCTATTCAAAGCTATAGTATTTAATCTTTCAAAACTAAATTAAAACCATTCCTTACTGTGTAAATAAACATCATTTTGTTCTGCATTTCTTCACTACACTTTCTTCTGTATAGCGATATTTGATAACTAAAACGTAAACAAACATTTAAATACATGTTTCTAACTTGTTCTTTTATTAATCAAAAATAAAAGTTTTATAATAATACCTTTTGTTCGTTCGATCTTTCTGCAGCTAATTTTTAAAAACTTCACTGCACTTCTTCTGTATATCTAAATATGATTTTTCATTGTAAACAAACGATTATAAAACGTTTTATAATAATAACAATACCTTCGTGCATACAAACCTGTGTTTCTTCGTCAGTTCTTTCGTCGATTTGCTGCCTAAAACAATCAAATATAAATTAAAATATTCGTATACAAAAAGAAACACGTCTTCTTCGCGAAGTTTCTTGCTCACGAAATGATCGTTGACAAATTTCGAACGATTAACATTGCATTGCTCGCACTCCTCCAAAGACGTTTTTCGGCTGATTTCCACTGCGCAAACCAAAAATAACAAAACGGAGGAGCATATACTAATCGCGGAAAATCAAAAAAAGTGTTCTCGCCTCTACGTGGTTTTACGACAAAAAGGGAAAAAATAAGAAGGATTTGACCGTGAAAAAAAAAACAAATATGTCACTCTCTAAAATAAAAGTGGTATGCACAAATGCGAATTAGTATAATAAGATAGATGTCTTGGAAAAATGTATTTAAATTTTTAATGGTTGATTACACGTAGTTTAATTACAACGTGCTTATTGTTTCAAAGCACTGAATCGATTCAAACGTTTTATTAACTTTATGCCTGCGCTGAAAAACATAAAAGTTAAACGTTTTTCTGTGAACACAAAGCTTAAATTTGTTTATTGCTTTCCAAATTGCTGTTACTGTTTCAAAAAATCTTTTCTTTTCATTCACATCTTAATCGAGCTTGCTGCATTTGCACCTGTCAATCAGTCTGATCTTGTTGTCCCCGTCGTTGTCCTGTTATTCATCGACAAAGTTGTTTATCTCCCTCATATTTGCTGTTCGAAAGGAAGATATCCTGTTTGCAGTTTGTTATTGCTGTAAGTTCCAAACTTGCTACATTTGCAGCTGTCAATAAGTCAGTTCTTGTTGTCGCCGTCGTTGTCCTGTTATTCATCGACGAAGTTGTTTAGCTTCATCATACCTGGTGTTTGAAAGGAAGATATCCTGTTTGCAGCTTATTGGTGCTGTAAGTTTGAAGCTTGTTACATTTACTTGCTACATTTATTTGCTATTCTTTTGCTTGTTGGGTTATGTTATACTCGGGTAATGAAGGCAACCGCGGTCGTAAAATGACAGAAAAAGGGGAACAATATATTTTGTCATTAAAGACGAAAGCGAGAACATGGTTTGATATGCAAAGTCAACCAGTTAGATGGGAAGATTTATGATGCTGCAAATGTTGGTGATTTCGAAATGGTAGAGAAGTATTACTCGAAACTAGATATTGGAATGAAATAATTGGTGACTGTACATAAAGAATATTGCTCGCTGTTGGTCTAGGAGGAAGAAAAGATCGAATGTGAAGAAATTATTGTTAAACTAGATAGAGAGGTTGTGGAAGCACTTGCTTTCGCGAGAAGATGGATGGATGACTCTGCAACAAAGGTAAATAATATCGAATAATATCGAATGATATCGAACCCGCTAAAGTAACAAAGGAATCAGAGCTATCCGATCGTAAATTTCTCTCTTCAAGCGACCTGCTGAAAGCCAATAGGTCTGTAAAGTCGCTAGGAACGAAAAGTCGCCTTTCCATGAAATCAAGCAGCACAGTTAAAAACCGTCTTGTAGACGAAAAGGCAAACATGGCTGCCCTTGAAGAGGAAGCCCGCTTTCTTAATAAAAACTTAGCGGCCGAAGAATTAATCAATTCTGTTAATCAAACCTCCATAGTCTCTGCATGCAAGAAGAAGATGAAGACTATGCTTCCTCACTAAGTCAAGGAAACAAATTAAGAATTCCAATAGCTGATACTTCTTCGAAATGCACTGAGTGGTTAAAGGGAACGGAGAAGTTCCTTGAGCATCCTACTCATGATGATGTTACAAGAAAAAGTGAATACGATGATGATGGTAATTTGGTTCTGATCAATATGTTAAGAGAAACCCATTTGGGGAAAAGTGCACGCGCTTTGAAAGCGAGTTGTATGCATGTGGCAGATGTGAGCGTGAAAGCTGTCTTGACAAATTGGAATCATCCAAAAAAAGCCTACTCATTAAACGACAAAAATTCAACTGGGAAATTGTTATGCCAGCTGCTACTCGGAGATTCAAATCGAAATATTCGATGGAGATCCTCTAGATTACCAATATTTCAGGATGGAGCAGAAAAGTGTTACAGACAAGACAGTCTCACAGGCTACCCTTACAGATTTCGATTCATAGATCCACTTTACTCCAAAGAAGCAATAAATGACCTAAAAGGAAAGAAAGAAATTCCAGGAAAAACTATGAAAGCAAATGCAATTGGAATGAATGCAACAAAGAACGAAAGCTGTGCCTGCTGCAAAAATCCCCACAGCTTAAAGGATTGTCAGAAAATTCTCAAGAAGGATGTTTCTGAGCGTAACAAATTCGTATCAGAGCAGAAACTTTGTTATGGATGTTTAAATCCTATATCCAGATTTAACAATTTCGCCGCTGCAGAATAAAGTAAACTTGCGTTATATGCAAACGAAAACATCCTACCAAGTTACATGGCTATACTGCAAATACGAGCCAAGAAAATGGACGAACTGAAGGAGATAAAAGGGAGGACACAAGCCTTTCAGATGTAATGAATAAAGAAAACAAAGATGGAAATAACAGATTAACGAATGGTTGCTTTGTTTCAAAAGAGATTACCTGCAGTTCAACCAATACCAGACCTGGTGTTATAAGCCTGTCGATTGTTCCAGTAGTTTTATCTCATCCAGCCTCCATGAAAAAATTGAAACTTTATGCTATGTTTGACAACTGTAGTCAAGGGACGTTTGTCACAAATGATGTTCTAAGACAAATGAATTTGAAGGGAACAAGCACGGATATTGTCATCAAAACAATGACAGGAGAAGACAGTGAGAAATCACAGATGATAAATGGATTAGTTGTTACAAATTCAGTAAATCACGAGCATGTCTCTCTGCCGAAGACTTATAGCAGATATAATTTGCACATTAATCGTGAGAAAATTCCAACCTCAAAGAAAACAAAGCAATGGACCCATTTAAGAGATATTGAAGGATTTTGTGCAGTCGAAGATAAAAATTTGCAAGTGGGATTGATGATTGGTGCAAACTGTCTGGCTGCTCAAGACCTTTCCTACATTTCTTGTGGTGGCCAGATGGTGACACAACTCGTGAACTCGTAGAATACCAAATGACCGTACATATCTTTGGAGCAATTTCATCCTCTAGCTGTACTAATCTAGCCATGAAGCAAACAAGAAAGGGCAGTGTTCATATCTATGGCAGCGAAAGTCATTTTTATGTAGACGATTTGTTAAAATCTGTTCCAAACAATGCCAAGGCTATATGGTTGATTCAAAAACGGCGAGATATTTGTCAAAGTGGTGGATTTAACGAAATTCATATCTAACGAACGAGAAGTAATTGAGTCTATTCCAGAAGATGATAGAGCGAAAACCGTGAAATCACTTGACTTGCGTGTGTCTAACACTACCAATAGAAAGAGCTCTAGGCGTGCAATGGTGTGTAGAGAACGACAAAAGTGGTTTTAGAATCAACTTAAATGATAAGACCGTGACAAAGAGGGGAATACTTTCAACGATCAGCTCTATATATGATCCATTGGGTTTAGCGGCTCCATTCTTACTTAAAGGAAAATCGCTTATGCAAAGATTATGTAAAGAAAAGTTTTCGTGGGATGCACCAATATCAGAAGATCTACGCATGCATTGGGAAGCTTGGAGACAAGTTTTGCCGCAATTAGAATGTATTGAGTTATCAAGGTTCCCATCGACTTTGGGGAAGTGACATCTTTCTCTTTTCATCATTTCTCAGATGCTTCCATTATCGATTATGGAATTGTTACATATTGTAGAATGGTCAATGGTCAATTCATTCCAATTGTAATAAACAGTGAAAAGTTGTTTTGTTTACGCTAAAGTCACTGATCAAAATATTTTACTCATGCCTCCATGCTTCGTATGTAAACTTATGTTTAAAGTCATTTGCAAGTGGAAAGACACTGAGAAGATATATGATGGTACATACTGGTGAAAAACACTTTCAGTGTGGTAAATGTCATCATCAATTTTCACGAAAGGATAATTACAGCAGACATGTTGATGGAAATAACGTACAGTCATCTGGTATGCTTTATAAAAACTCTAATTTCTAGAAAATTTCATTATTCATTATTTTAATTATGACTTTTTTTATTATTATTGCTATTATTATTTCTTCTTCTTCGTATGTCAGATTGTAACGAGGAGGAATACTCCATCAAAGATACAAAAATGTCGACTGGAATTGGTAAGACTATTGGCAGAACAACAGCTACAACAAGATCATCAATTCAACATTTATGAGAATTTGGATTTTAGTTTAAATGATCATGATATCAACAATAGTAATGACGATGAAATAGAGACTCGAGAGAATGTATCTATCAATAACCAACCGACATTCGACATTTTTGAACATCTGAATTTCGATGATAACAATGATGAAACTATTAATTCGAATGAATTCAATAACCGAAATAATGGAGAAGGTTCTCAAACAACGGAATTTAATGACATTGATCACCTGCCATTTCCAAATTTATCAGACATTACGTTTGACATAGGTTTGTTTTAATTTAGTTATGTGAAGATTATGAAAGATTATGAAGAAAAACTCTTTTGTAACTCTGTTTCTTTTCATCTTTAAGATCCATCAACAGCATTCAATGTTAATCAACAAGAAAAGAATCAACAGAATATCATGGATCCGCCGTTGTGTGCAGGTTAATAAATTCTTAAATGATATTGGGAGGTTGTTTGATAATCTGCAATAATGTCTTGCTTTGTTATTATTTCTGTTTTTCATCTTTTTCCAAAGACGAGAATGATTTAACTTATGATGATTTGGTTGAAGCAGAATATCAAATAGATCCTACACAGGATGTGGAGAAACACGTTGTTATGGCGGGTTTCGGGGACGTATTTCAGAACAAACAGGAGGATCAAGTCGAAATACTGAGCCATGCATCGTGAGTGAAGCACTCAATAATAATGCAAGTGTTTATAGACATGATATCAACGGATATGATATTGATTCCATCAAAACCGCCATCGAAATGTTTAACACAATGCTGAATGAGAAAGCTGCTACGTGTGGTATGAAGTTATATGTTTCTGCATCAATCATTTTTGCCAAGGCAAAAGATCGCAGTGATGTAACAGATCCGCCAGTTGTCTTAAGGTCCGAAGTTTATACTCTTCTAAGACATAGCAAAATTACAAATGAAGCAGACGCCGTCTACAAACAACTAAAGGAGAAAATTGAGAATTTTGAACGTAATGGTAGTGGTTGGATTGTACATCAGCTGCACCATTTAGATTTGGGTGAGTATGATTTGCATTTTAATATTTCGATTGTTTCTTCATTCATTTACTATATATTATTGTTATTATGTTTTTATTTATTTTCAGGAATTTCAACTTATGATCCGTTTCATGGCTCATCATTTACCGAATTACCGAACGAATTTCAATATAAACACGCTGTAGTCAACATCAAAAACAAAGACCAAAAGTACTTTCTCTGGTACATTCTTGCACACTTATACCCAGCCGCTACAAATTCAAATCGCGTCATCCATTATGTACCTTATGAGAAAGGATTACAGTTTCCACTGAAAGTCAACCAAATCGAGAAATTTGAAAAACTGAACTACAACCAAATTAGCGTTAACGTCTTTGGGTATGAGGAGAAAAAGGTGTTTCCGGTAAGGATTAGCAACATCGAAAACGATGAAAGAAGAAATCATGTCAATCTCCTACTGTTGAATAAGTATGAAGATTCATACCACTATGTACTAATTAGAAGCATGAGTGGGTTCATGACAGCACGTTCCAAACATCGACATAAATCTTTTTACTGTGATTACTGCCTTCAACCGAGCGCCTCAAGTGAAACTCATTAAAAGCATGTGGAAATTTGTCGTTTACATGGTGCACAGAGGGTTTATGTGCCAGAAAAGGGAGATAAATTCAACCACGATAAAATTTTCTTCAATGATGTTGCTAAGCAGCTTCGCTTACCCTTCGTCGTTTACGCTGATTTCGAAAGCATTCTCCTCAAAATGGAGGAATCTAATGAAGAAGGAGTATCATCAACTACAAAAGATGCAATGCACGTTTCTTGTAGTTTTGCAACATACATCGTTTCCACCGACGATCGATTTTACAAAGCTCCATATATTTATGTTGGAAACGATGCGTCACATATATTCATTGAACACGTTCTTGCTGAAGTGGCTGAATTACGTGAGATTTTGAAAAGAAAGATTCCATTCCATTCCATATTGAACACAATAATTCGGATAAATGCTACCTATGTGTAAACCGGTTAATTAACGTTCAAAGAATGAAAGGAAGGTGAGAGATCATTGTCATCTAACAGGTCAATACCGTGGTGCCGCACGTTCCATCTGTAACTTAAATCTCAGAATCAATCCAGATAATGTTCGGATTCCAGTCATTCTACATAATCCGAAAGGATATGATTCTCATTTGATTTTATCGGCTGTCAAACCAGAACATGGAAAAATAAAGGTATTTTTAGTTCACTAGCTATGATCTAATATTTTTGTTCTATTTTACTCTTTCAGCTATAATGATGCATGTACTCATTATTGTTTAGTTTATCGCGAATAATACTGAACAATACAAGCCCTTTTCAGTCAACAATATACATTTCATAGATTCACTTCAATTCATGCAGTCTTCCTTAGCACATCTCTCGTCAAATCTACAAAAGTCTGACTTTCACAATGTAAGGAAATTTCTGAAAGGCCGTGCATCCACTATTGCCGATGGAGAGGATGGACTATTAGACGATACAGACGGAGATTTCAATTAGTACCTTATTAACCAAGGTCATGAGTATCGAAATTGGGATTGCGAAACAGTCCGAGTAAATTTACCATGTGATCAGGAGGTAGAAGAAGACCTTAAGCTGTTAACACGAAAAGGAGTATATCCATACGAATATATGGATTCTTTCGATTGATTTAAGGAAAATTCATTGCCTCCGAAGGAACAATTTGTTAGTTCGCTAACATTGCAAGGAATATCTGAGGAAGATTACGAACATCCAAAGACTGTAAGTTATTTTTTTGTTTTGTTTTGTTTTGCTCTTGTATTTTCCTTTATTTGCTTTGCTTTGGTTTAAGTCAAAATATTAAGTGATGTCAATTTTATCTTACAGATTTGGAGGCATTTCGATCTAAATAACCTCCAAGAGTACCATGATTTGTATCTTGTAACTGACGTTTTAATCCTCGCTGATGTCTTTGAAAGTTTTCGCTCAACATGTCTGCAGTTTTATGATCTTGATCCGGCACATTTCTACACAGCACCTGGGTTATCATGGAAGGCGGCACTGAAAATGACAGGATTTACTCTGGAACTGTTGACTGATATCGATCATCACCTTTTCATCGAAAAGGGAATACGAGGTGGCGTTTCGATGATCACCCATCCCTATGCTAAAAGCCAATCTGCCGCAGTTAGATGGCTATCGTCCAGAGCGACCGTTAGAGCATTTAGTTTATCTAGATGCAAACAATCTGTATGGATGGGCAATGTCTCAGCATTTACCCACACATGGTTTCAGGTGGTTGAATGATAACGAAATTAAGGTTTTAATTAATGAAATTAGTGATACTGATACATTAATAGATAGTGATACATTAATGAAGTTAGTGATACTGATGAAATGGGATACCTTTTAGAGGTTGATCTTGGTATGTATGATTCATGTTATTATATTTTTATTCTTTTCTTATTTGCATGCACATCTAAGTTCTTAATATTCATCAATCATTCAACTAATTTCGTCATTATATTTACTTCAGAATATCCTATTGAACTTCACGATCTGCACAATGAATATCCACTCGCACCAGAGAGGATTTGCGTTCAATATGATCAACTCTCATCAAAGCAACTAGAACTTCTCGAAGTATTACAATATAAACCACAAGAAAAACTCATTCCCAATTTAAACTACAAGGTAAAGTATACTTTACACTATCGTAATTTAAAACAATATCTTTCTTTGGGATTGAGATTGAAAAAGGTATGTTCTCAGTCCAATATTAACACTTGGATCTCTTCATGATGATGAGATGTAAATTTTCATATTTATCTTTTCTTACTTAAATACATCGCGGATTAACTTTCTCACAATCACCTTAGCTGAAGAAGTGTATAGACTTCGATACCACGCAGAGAGCCACAAGCAGCGATGGTGTAGTGGTTAGTACCTTTGAGTGCGACCGCTGCGACCCGTGTTCGAGTCCAGTCATGTCGCATCTCAATACACCACTCCGATGCGCTTTAAAAGCAGCGTGTCAGCCCATTAGGAGCCATCGACTGACTGCGCACCGGCCTTCGGGCAAGTTAGAGCAATGCTATACGTATCTCTGGCGGTAAGTCAACTAACAGTTGAAAGTCGGCGGGCGGAAGAACCAACCATTTCGGATGGAAGCCCAAGGACTAAAAACTCTCGTTACTTACTTACTTACTACTACTTAAGCCACAAATGAGTTTGAAAAGAACTTCTTCAAGTTAATGTAAGTTAAAGTCATAATTAAATTGTTTTTGTTGTTGTGGTTTTTGGTTTATCTTTTTTTTTTCTCTGAAGAAATTAGTCAGACAGACTTCGTTCAGAAAAGCAACAATCTTTCATCAGAATCTGGTGGTTATTGAGCGTCAGAAGGTGCAATTAAACCTCAATCGACCAATTTACGTTGGATTCGTCGTTTTGGATTTAAGCAAGATCCTCATGTACGACTTTCACTACAACTTTATCAAAACCAAATACCCTGGCAATAAATCAATGGTGCTTTTCACTGACACCGATTCGTTGACGTACAAAGTTAAAACGCATGATCTGTATCTTGATTTTAAACATCACTCAGATCTCTTCGATTTTAGCGGATACCCGAAGAATCACCCATATTATTCCACTGTTGATAAGGTTATCGGTAAGATGAAAGATGAATTAGATGGCGTCTTGAAGGAAGAATTTGTTGGATTGAAAGCTAAGATGTATAGTTTTAGAGCTGGGGAAAAGGAAATGAAAAAAGCGAAGTCGGTGAATAGGTGTGCATTGAAAGAGCGAGTAATCCATCAGGAGTATTTACGATCGCTATTCGAAAATCAAACAAATGATAAAAGGTATATCCTAGAAGATGGCGTTTCAACATTGGCACATGGACATTATTCACTACGAACTTAATTTTTTTTTCTACTCTAAAATTTCCATAACTTTCTTTTGCTTCTAAATAGATGTGTGGAGATCAAAATGATACATGCTCTTAAGTCTACTGCTTTTAATGTAATGACACAGAAAAGACAATCGTGTCATAAATTTTTATATTTCGAATTGTATTAATCAACTCGTGCATATCTTATTATAATAATCCGCGCTGTGTGTCACACTTTTATTTTAGAGAGTGATATATTTGGTTTTTTTCTCACGGTCAAATCCTTCTTATCTTTTCCCTTTTTGTCGTAAAGCCACGCAGCGGTGACAGACACTTTTTTTGATTTTCCGCGATTAGTATATGCTCCTCCGTTTTGTTATTTTTGGTTTCCGCAGTGGAAATCAGCCGAAAAACGTCTTTGGAGGAGTGCGAGCAATGCAATCTTCTTTGTTCGAAATTTGTCAACGATCATTTCGTGAGGAAGAAACTTCGCGAAGAAGACGTCTTTCTTTTTGTATACGAATATTTTAATTTAAATTTGATTGTTTTAGGCAGCAAATCGACGAAAGAACTGACAAAGAAACACAGGTTTGTATGCACGAAGGTATTGTTATTATTATAAAACGTTTTATTATCGTGTTTATTGCTAAACTTTTAATAAAAGAACACGGGTAGCACGTGTAAGTGAGTTAGTTGTTTGTTTACAATGAAAAATCATATTTAGATATACAGAAGAAGTGCAGTGAAGTTTTTAAAAATTAGCTGCAGAAAGATCGAACGAACAAAAGATATTATTATAAAACTTTTATTTTTGATTAATAAAAGAACAAGTTAGGAATATTGCATTTAAATGTTTGTTTACGTTTTAGTTATCAAATATTGCTATACAGAAGAAAGTGTAGTGAAGAAATGCAGAACAAAATGATATTTATTTACACAGTAAGGAATGGTTCTAATTTAGTTTTGAAAGATTAAATACTATAGCTTTGAATAGATATCTTATTATATGAGTTGTTTCGTTTAGTTTACTGATTTGTTTTGGTAACGAACTGTTCCTTATTTTATTTATTTCAAAATGGCTCCACAGTTATGAAGTTACGAAGAAAGCATTTTTATGTCTTTCACTGTATAAAAATGGTAGTGAAATTGCAGTAGAAAACAAATAGAAAGTGTATGTTTACAATAGGAAAGTATGCTGGTAAGTTAATCGAGTGTTATTAATTTGTTTAAGGTATGAAATATAGAAAGTAAAAGAGTTTAGAAGTGTTTGATAATGGCTACAGAACATGATCAATATTGTTTACTATCATGATGATGTGAATTGGTATTGAAAAGTAAAGTTAAAATAGTATCTATTTAGTTAAAACACAGTTAGTATTAGTGGATAAATAAAGGGTAAGAGGGATGTTTACTGTTGTTTTTTTAATTTTCCAGCAGAGAGGAGCTTTGAACTGGAAATAAAAAATGGCTCCACGAATGTTTTCATATGTTAAAAATTTTTCAGCTATAGTAATTCTGTCATTACGTTTGTGTTTTTAATTATTATTTTTAAGGTTAATATATTTTCAAAGTTTCTTTTACTTTGTTTTGTTTTTCTTTAGATTTCGGCATAGCATGATTAGGTTTTTTGTATATGTTTTTTGAATGTTTTCATCTGTTAAAATAGAAATGAAGCACATGATGGGCTATAATGTTGAGAGGGTTACTTAAGAGAAGAATGGATTATGTAATTTAAATGACTGTGCAATGAAACTATCCTACAAAAAATAAGTGTTGTATTGCTTTATTTTTCTTAAGTTTATATTTTATCGCGTTTATGCATATTTTGTGTTATGGTAATCGTTTACGTACTATGCCTAGGTATATAACTTTGGCTTTATGATTTTATTTGTGACTTTTTATCTTCCGTGTAAATTTTTGTTCTTAGTTATTGTTTTTAGGATTAATGCGTACTTGAATTTCCTTTTTTTTGTTTCTTTTTTTTTTTTCGGTATTACAATTGAAATATTATTCTTTTAGGCAATAATAAAAAAAGCACAAAGAAATGAAACTCATGGTTTTAATCATGATGTTGATGGTTTTGGGAAGAACTAAATATATCATTTCAAAAATTCATTAATGGTTGCAGTCCAGTAGTAACTTTTGAACATAAGAAAAAGTTGGAAGGTATCATTTTTGTAATGTTATTCAATGTTTGGTTTTGTATGTCTGGGTAAACGGTTCTGTGTTTTAATCTTCTGAATGTAATAACAAATTAATGCCTATAAAAAACTTTTACACAAGTGAAATTCTGCGACAGAACGCATACTGAACATGGGTGGCGAGCGACGCCGCCTTGGCTATCCTAGATTGTAATGTTTTCAATGTTTGGTTTTGTATGTCTGGGTAAACGGTTCTGTGTTATATATTGCATTTTTTTACTTTAAAGTTACTTCTCTTCTGCGTATGAATATATATTCTGAGCCATGTTGCTATTTGTTTCTGTTTTAAATTTTCTGAATGTAAGAAATGAATTAAAAAATTAATGCCTGAAAAGAAACTTTTGCAAGAGTTAAATTCTGCGACACAACGCATACTGAACATGGGTGGCGAGCGACGCCGCCTGGGCGGCTAGTCTATATCCTAATACGCGCTGTGCATCCAGTTTTTAGTTTAGAGAGTGAATGTTTCGGGTCGTTTTTCACGGTCAAAATCTTCTTAATCGTGGTCATATAGCGGCAGTTAGACCGCGCAAGACACATTCACGATTAGTATAAGCAGAAGAAACCCTCACAGCGCATTTGATAGTTTCAAATGTTTTGATTGTTCGCAAGATCAAGAATCGATAGCGCTGACGTTCGTTTGCCAGCAAGTTTTCATTTGCTATTTTGAAAAAGAGCTAATGAAACATACGAGAGTAAGAAATCTCAGGACAACGAAGTTAGTAACGAAAGTATTGCACGAAGATTTATTAATGTTTTTAGGGTAAGTACGCTCTTGAACTTTTTTTGTTTGTTTTCTTTTTCTTATGATATAAATAGGGTTTCTGCATCATTACTTCTCCTTTAGGGAAGACCAATAAAAACAATATATATGCGATTGAAAAAATGAATCTCATGGTTTTAAATTATCACGTTCTGGGTTGGTGAAGAACAATATTCTATAATGGTGTTCAATCTTAGCTTCGTAAAAAGAAAATCACTAGAAGGTATTAATTTGTTTACAATTTACGACTTACGGGTTCCGCGTTTGGCTTTTGTTTACGTTGGGGTATGGATTGCATGAACAGTTACAGCGATTTTAATCTTTCTGTTGTTTTCCTGTACGCACAATTTATTTTTATTTATACTATATATCGTGTCGTGAAAGATTTATGGGTGAGGAGTGTTTTTCCGTATTGACGTTAGATTTGTTATTCATGGGGAACCATTGCATTGCATCTCCAATCGATACAAATTATTTTCGAGAGAAAAAGCGGATGCACAGTGCGTAGTTTTATTTTTGATTGATGGGTTTCAGATCTTCCAAGTAAAACGACTATTTGCGCTCCAGTGTTGATTGCAAACCTGGAAATATGTTTGACCCAGATAGCGTCTGTTTAAGTGGATCTTTAAATCAGGGGAATCATTGCATTGCCTCTTCAATTAGATGCGAAGTTATTTGGAAAATATCTCTAGAATCTCTACGAAAATAAAGGTCCATGATATTGACAATACAGTTAGAACCTCCGAAACGGTATCGATCTCTCTCTAATTCGAACGAATTTCATGGTACCTGCACCTATTGTTTCTTTTTCTTAAGGTTAGGCTTTAGGGAATTAGAGAGAGTTTGCAGTACTTACAAAACTGAATCACTCTCTGTTTTGTGGTTTAATTTTTCGACATCATTTTTTGAGACTTTATGTTCAGAATTAAAACCCGTAAAATTTTTTTACACGGGTTACTAGTAACATAGATTAGTTTTAAAACACAGTTCATCCTTTGTTAAGCTCACTTTTGACGAATTTGTTATGTTGAAATGGTTCATTCTCTTTTCACAGAGACTTTGTGCTTCTACCATATCAACACGATTAAATAGATCCCAAAAGTTTATTTGAATCTGTTTCTCTTTGGAAATCATTAAACACTCGTGCTCCTTTTGACCGGGATATCCAAATTGACATCCCTCACAATTTTCTTCAATCATTACATTTAAGTTTTTAAACATCGGCTAGTGTTTTAAGATACGTAGAATAAACTTACGATAAACTCGATACTGCATCGAGTTCATATCCCATCCATCGATTATTGTGATTGGATTACTCTCACTCCCAACGTCTTTATCAACAATAACTATCGGATTTTCTTTACTCCCAGATGGTAATGTTTTTAGACAAATTTTCTGAAGCTTTTCCTTTGATCTCCTCTGCTTATCAGCTACATTCTCTCTCTCTTCAATCACAGTTTGAAATGTTTTGATGAGTTGAGGGATTAGCGATTCGCGAAATAAAATTGAGTGCTCTTTGCTATCTTCAGTTTTTTGCGAAAGCATAATAAACCCTATCGATTTTCTTTTACTTGATATATGTCGTGATACTTCAACATTTAAATTGTTAATTTCGAAATCTTGTAGCAGTTCCAGTCGAGTTTGAAACAAATTTTTCATTTTCATGACTCTAGCTCTTGTAGATTTCTTCTTTTTCGGTGCAAATTCCATACCATTTAAGTTTGATTTTCATCTTTTTGGAGTGGATGTAGCGAGAGGTTCGAAAGTAGCCATGATGCTTATTCAACTTATACACAACGTTCAAATATTCTTCTCCTTTTAAAGTTTAATGTTGTAAAGGCATTCTCCTTTATTTCTCAGTGTTTTATTAGCCATTTTTAGTTTGTTTACACGTTCCCTGTGGTTTTTCATTTTGGTCTTTATTTTTCATGTTTTTCAGTGTTTTTTTTATTTGTTTGGGTTTTTATGTCAATTTCTGTGTCATTTTGTTCTGTAGTATATATGTCATATCTAGGTCAGTATTTTGTTTTATTAATTTATCAATTTTGGTCAGTATTTTCTAGGTCTGTATTTTATATGTAGTTTTCTGATTTCTCACTATAAATCATTATACACTTTCACTTTTTCTGTCATCAATTCAAAGAGTGGTCATGGAACACACATATCATTCACATCTTTGTCTTTTCATACTCAGGCAAGCTGGTATGTTTTCTTGTTTATCTTCCTTTTACTTTACTTTGTTCACTCTTTATATATACTTGTATTCAATAGTTGTATACTTATATTCTACTTTAAGCTTTCATAAATTTTTCAGATAGTTTATTTATTAAATTTCAGTTTGAACATATTCACACTGTTACAAACACTTGTGTTATCACGTGCTATCCATGACCCCTGACTCCACATTCAAACAGCTGGAGTTGACAAGAACCAGATCCTAAGTGGGCGTGGCCTTCACATGCTGACAAGAAATAAGACAAGAATTGATTACAAAGTACTAGCATCACCTGGAGAAAAGGTCTGTCATCAATCAGCTAACTCTTCAAGTCAAACCGGCCATCATTCAAGTCAAGCCGGCCGTCATTCAAGTCAAGCCGGTCATCATTCAAGTCAAGCCGGTCATCATTCAAGTCAAGCCGGTCATCATTCAAATCAAGCCAGTCATCACTCGTCTGAAATCAATCATTCATCACAAATCGAAATGGCAGAAGAAATTCGTTTAAAGGAATTGAGAATCCAAGAATCTACTTTGAGAGATGAGATTGAAGACACGATCGAAGATAATTCTCCCTCAATTATCAACCAGTCGCCAGAGTTAATGAAGTTATGTATGCAGAAAATTGAAACTCTTCGAATGCAGTATCGTTCCAAACATCATGAACTCAAAGTCCTGTTATCAGCTGATGATTATGAACTTGTTCATCAGAAATCATATGCCAACACTATTGGGAGCATCAGTAACTACATACGAAGTTTAAATCACCTGGTACAACAGCATCATCTAGTTGGTATCAGATCAGTAGAAGAAATAAATAGTCGCCAAGCTGAACTTGTCATTCAGGAAATTGAAAGATCAATTACGTATCTGGAAACCAGTACAACTTGCAACATCAATAGAATCACTAATGACGACTTGAAGCAAAGAGTATCACTTCTTGGTTCGCAAGAAAGACAGTTAAAGGAAATCTCGAGTAAGTTAAAAGAACTGATTGGATTGCATCCCAACATGGAAACATACAACGATCTGAAGGTAAGATTCGAAAACTTATTCTTAATCCGCTCCAATTATGAGGCTAAGATCAAGATCGAGTCAACCTCAAGGGAGATCGAGAAACTTGAAGCATTCAATAAAAGCAAGCTGAACATCAAGCTGTCAAAATTTACTGGTTTCGACACTGCTATTGACATTTACACATTCGTTGATGAATTTGAAAAACTTTATTCGGATAATGTACCGAAGTCTCTTCAAGCTGAATTGCTGAAAAATAATCACTTGGACAAGCAGGCATTATCACTGGTCAAGAGCATTGATAGTATAGATGACATTTGGGATCGACTCAAAAGCGTCTTTGGTGACAAGGAAATTCTCCTGCAACACAAGCTAGCTGAGCTACATCGCATTTCAAACGACAGTAAAGAGAAAGACTCTATGAAGGTCATTGAATTTCTCAGCAAAGTAACTAATTCAATGAGAGATCTCATGCAACTTGCTGTAAATCACAACATTGAAAATGAACTCCTATACAGTGACGCTGGGGAGAGCCGCATGATGAGATGGCTCACAGTATCCTGCGAAAATCCGAAAGATGGGAGGTACAAATGGAGACAATTGATAGAGTTTCTTGAAAAGGAGATGAAGATCCATCAACAGAAAGCTGTGATTCAGATTTCCTCCAAATCAACAACAGGGAAGTTTACAGCCACAAGGTCTTCAGTTGGAATACCTCCAAAGACATCTTTTCCATCCCATCAATGCAGTTTACTCAACATTGAGAATCAATCATCAACAAACTGTGTTGTATGTGGTGCATTCGATCACGTGCAGACCAATGGACCTAGAGGTATCAAACTGGTTCAATACTTCTCATGCAAGACATTTGTTGACATGTCAGCAGCACAACGTTTCCAATTTCTAAAGACCAATGGATTGTGTTTTCAATGTTTGTACCCTGGTGCCAAAGTTGACCAAGGAAAACACAAAGAAGGAAAGTGTCAGCATGATTTCATCTGCAAGCATCAATCACATGACAGATACCCAACCAAGAAGCATGTTCTTGTGTGTGACGAGCACAAGAATGATCATCAAAACAAGGATGTGTTGGAACACTATAAAGCTAGATGCATCATGAAGCAACCACTCCCAATGTATTCGAAGAACATCCAAATTTTCCATAGTTTGTCCAAGGTGCAGCCAAAAGTTGTTCCGAAGGCTGACAATTCACATGATGCAGTCTTCATCCTTCAACCAATCACAATCAACGATTCAAATTTCACAATCTTTTATGATAATGGTTGTAGTGATTTTATAAGTCGTTATGGAGCTGTTAAACGTCTTGGATCAAGAGCTAAACAAGTTTATGCTGGCACCATCCAGATGAACGGTATTGCTGGGATCTCAAGTCCTACGAGTCATGGTATCTATCAAATCAGTTTACCTCTATGTAACGGAAATAATGCAGTCATGACTGGACCCTGTCTTGATAAAGTTACCAACACGTTTCCGGAATATCCAATCAATGGTGTGGTATTCGATGACATTAAGCATCAGTACATTGAAAAGGGAGGTGACGCATCAAGTTTACCATCAGTTCCTGAGAAGGTGGGCGGAGATGTTGATCTAATCATCGGTATTAAGTATCTACGTTATTTCCCAAAACCAATTTTTCAAATGCTATCAGGACTTACAATCTATGAGTCACATTTTTGGAATAGTGATGGTTCAGTTGGATTAATTGGAGGTCCACATGCAATCTTTGATGCCATCCACAACAAATCAACAAATTTTGCAACCAATCAACTAAGATTGTTCTCATATGGCTATCACGTTAATCCTGATGTTCGTCTCCTTGGATATCGTAATCAATTTGGTGACATCACTCAAGATGATCCAACTGATATATTTAATGAAGTTGAGCATGCTGGTAGTGAGATATCATATCGCTGTGTTAGATGCAGAGACTGTTCAACCTGCAAAAACACGTCCAACACAAGCTCAAGTATCAAAGAAGAGACTGAGCAAGAGATAATTAATAACTCGGTCATTGTCGACATCACAACTCAAACCTCAACTGCAACGCTACCATTAATCAGCAGCCCATCTCGTTTAGAACCAAACCGACAGATTGCTCTGAACGTATACAATCAACAGTTGAGACGTTTGGCCAAGAATCCTGATGACAAAGCTGATATTATTAAATCAGAAAGAAAACTTCAAGCACTTGGGTATGTAGAGTACGTCAAAAATTTACCTGAAGAGGATCAAACACTGCTCAATCAATCAAATCTGGTCAACTTTATTCCATGGAGAGCAGTGTGGAAAGAAAATTCTGTTTCAACACCCTGCAGAGTTGTGTTTGATGCTTCAATGCCAACCAAAAGCGGTTTTTCTTTGAATGATATTTTGGCAAAGGGGCGAAACAATATGAATAAATTGGTCGACATCTTTCTTCGGTGGAGAGGGTATGCAGTTTCATTTCACACAGTTGTACAGAAAATGTACAATTCAATTCAATTGCACAAGTCTCATTGGGGATTGCAGAGATATCTTTGGCAAGACTCGCTTGATCCATCCCAGCCACCAGAAGAGAAGATCATTAAAACCCTTATATATGGCGTAAAATCAAGCGGAAATCAGGCTGAACGAGGATTGAGAGAAACTGCAAGACTATCCAAAGATGAATACCCAGACATCTACAAAGTTGTATCTGAAGACATCTACGTAGACGATTGTCTGTCTGGATCAGAAACCACCCAAAAGTACTAAACATCGCAAATCGACTGGAAGTTGTTGTTAACCGAGGTGGATTTACTCTCAAGGGGTTTACCTTTTCTGGTCAATATCCTAAAGAATCTCTCTCAAGTGATGGTTATTCAGTATCAGTCGCTGGCCTCAAATGGTATCCAAAGAAAGATGTCCTTTCAATCGATGTTCAAGATTTGAACTTTGCCAAAAAGTATCGTGGACGGAAACCAACTTCAATCTCATCAATTCCAACCAACCTGACTAGACGTCACTGTGTATCGAAAGTGGCTGAACTATACGACATCACTGGGTTAATTACACCAATCATAGCTACAATGAAATTACGTAGACGATTGTCTGTCTGGATCAGAAACCATCCCAAAAGTACTAAACATCGCAGATCGACTGGAAGTTGTTGTTAACCGAGGTGGATTTACTCTCAAGGGGTTTACCTTTTCTGGTCAAGATCCTAAAGAATCTCTCTCAAGTGATGGTTATTCAGTATCAGTCGCTGGCCTCAAATGGTATCCAAAGAAAGATGTCCTTTCAATCGATGTTCAAGATTTGAACTTTGCCAAAAAGTATCGTGGACGGAAACCAACTTCAATCTCATCAATTCCAACCAACCTGACTAGACGTCACTGTGTATCAAAAGTGGCTGAACTATACGACATCACTGGGTTAATTACACCAATCATAGCTACAATGAAATTGGATCTTCACCAACTCGTGAAGCATAAAATGGATTGGGATGACATTCTTCCTGACAATCTTCGGAAAATATGGATATCACATTTTGAGATGATGAGGGAAATTAAATCTATCCATTACAAACGAGCCATCATCCTAGAAGATGCTGAAAGCTTGGACATCCAGACGTTAGATTTTGGAGATGCTAGTCAAGCTCTTGCATGTGCATCAATATAAATTCGCTTCAAGAGGAAGAATGGTACTAATTCCTGTCAACTCATCTTTGCAAGGTCACGAATTGTACCTGAAGGATACAGCCAACCACGAGCTGAGCTATTTGCAGCAGTGCTGAATACACATACTGGTCACACCGTGAAGAAAGCATTTGGACAACAGCATAAATCATCAATGAAATTCAGGGATTCCCAAATCGCACTGCATTGGATCTGCAACTCAAATCTTACTCTCAAACAATGGTGCCGAAATAGAGTTATAGAAGTTCAAAGATTCACAGAGCAGGACCAATGGAAGTACGTCAAGTCTGAAGATATGATTGCAGATTTGAGCACTCGAAGATGTTCATCATTGGATGTTATCAAACAAGAATCACATTGGATTGGAGGATATGATTGGATGAAGTTGCCCTCATCTGAATTTCCTGCATTTTCCAAGGATGACATAACTTTAAGTGCGCAAGACCGTCATTTAGTGAGCAAAGAACTGAAGGAGCCACCACCATCTAACGAAATCAAAAACTCGTTCTTCACTTCATCATCAACGATTGTTCCAGACGAGGTTTCAAAGCGATACAAGCATTCAAGATATTTAATAGATCCAAATTCCAGAAGCTTTGCATCTGTTATCAGAATAATGGTGATTGTTCGAAAATTCATCAAGAAACATCTGAAGATCGGATTTATCAAGTCCAAAAACGTACAGAAGTATATCACTGCTCAAGAAGATGATGCCAGATAAGCCAAAAACTACTTCTTCAAGAAGGCAACTCAAGAAGTGAAAGCATTCGTTCCTTCAAAAAAGTACAACAAAATCTCGCAGATGAAAGATGGCATCTTGTACTACACAGGAAGAATACTATCAACAGATGAAGCAACAATTGTTGGCAACGCAACAAACGCAATGAAAGATCTGAGCGCATTCTTCTTCTATGTCCCAGTCATTGACAGACATTCACCACTCGCTTATTCCATCGTCAACGAGATCCACTGGAGCCATCCTACTGCAAGACATTCGGGTGTTGAAACCACTTGGCGACATGTTCTTCAGATTGTTTACATCATCGAAGGCAGATCTTTAGTGAAACAAATCCGGTCAGCATGTACCAAATGTCGATATCTGATGAAACAACAGTTAGATGTATCCATGGGACCACTTTCTCAAGACAACTTTCTCATTGCTCCAGCTTTCTACTGCACTCAAACTGATTTGGCTGGACCATTTCTGTCGTACTCAAACCATCACAAAAGAACTACTGTTAAAATTTGGTTGATAGTGTTTTGCTGTTATACAACCACCGCTGTCAAGATTAAGGTCATGGAAGATTACAGCACTTCATCTTTTTTGCAAGCTTTCACTAGATTGGCATGTGGGGTAGGATACCCAAAAAAGCTGCTTGTAGACGAAGGCAATCAGCTGATCAAAGGTTGTGAATCGATGAGACTGAATTTCCATGATTTATCCCACAAGATCAATCTGAAATCTTCTATAGAATATAAAACATGCCCTGTTGCTGGACACAATGCTCATGGACGTGTGGAACGCAAGATCAGAGAGATACGTGAATCAATTGAAAAGTCTATCCACCTGGAAAGGTTATCTATCATACAATGGGAAACACTAGCGTCTTCAATCTCAAACTCAATCAACAATCTCCCTTTGGCGATTGGAAACTTCAAAGGTAACTTCGAAATCAAAGATCTAATTACACCGAATAGATTGCTACTGGGCAGAAACAATGATCGATGCCCAACTGAACCACTTCAACTTTCTGATGATGCTGATAAAATCATTCGTTCAAATACAAAGATATTCAATGCTTGGTTCGAATGTTGGCTTGCATCCCACGTACCATTGCTGATTTATCAACCTAAATGGTTCAAGTCAGACCGTGACTTGAAACCTGGTGACGTCGTTTTATTCACAAAGAACGAATCAACCCTCTCCTCAACGTACCAGTATGGAATGGTCAAATCTGTAAGTCGTGGTCGTGACGAAAAAATTCGAAGTGTTGTTGTCGAATATCGGAATGCAAACGAAAACGTGAAACGCCAGACCAATCGTTCTGTTAGAAGTCTTGTGTTGATACTGGGTGTAGATGAAGTGGATATGTCAAAAGAATTGTTCAAATCAAGATAAATTTTCTACAATTTTTCAATTAATTTATCTAATTAGCTTATTATCTAGTTGGTTTTCTATGACTGTTGGGGGAGTGTAAAGGCATTCTCCTTTATTTCTCAGTGTTTTATTAGCCATTTTTAGTTTGTTTACACGTTCCCTGTGGTTTTTCATTTTGGTCTTTATTTTTCATGTTTTTCAGTGTTTTTTTTATTTGTTTGGGTTTTTATGTCAATTTCTGTGTCACTTTGTTCTGTAGTATATATGTCATATCTAGGTCAGTATTTTGTTTTATTAATTTATCAATTTTGGTCAGTATTTTCTAGGTCTGTATTTTATATGTAGTTTTCTGATTTCTCACTATAAATCATTATACACTTTCACTTTTTCTGTCATCAATTCAAAGAGTGGTCATGGAACACACATATCATTCACATCTTTGTCTTTTCATACTCAGGCAAGCTGGTATGTTTTCTTGTTTATCTTCCTTTTACTTTACTTTGTTCACTCTTTATATATACTTGTATTCAATAGTTGTATTCTTATATTCTACTTTAAGCTTTCATAAATTTTTCAGATAGTTTATTTATTAAATTTCAGTTTGAACATATTCACACTGTTACAAACACTTGTGTTATCACGTGCTATCCATGACCCCTGACCCCACAAATGTATGTTAATTTTAACGTGTGTTCCGTTTGTGGATCCAGCCAAAAATGTTGCCTTGAGTCACTGTTAAAACTATAAAAAATAATCGGGGGATCACGAGTTATTCATTAAATTAGTAGACTTTTTTTGTTCATATAATCAAATATTTTTTGGATACAAATTTTTGCGAAAAGCTGAAGAAAGATATAGAGGAAAGTAGACGTAAAATTATAGACGTGTGTTTATAAATTCTCACGCTGCTCATACAACGTTAATCATTAAAAGGCATTACTATCACCATACACCAATACCATAAATCATACAAAAACATTTCAGCAAACGTCACAGAAATGTTATTAAAGTATCAATCCCTGAACGGTATCTCTGCGAAATTCTGATAATACATCAGCGTATATCAGACTCTCACACTTATTCCGTATAAGATAACTGATGCACAGAGCATTCTTGAAGGTACAACAATCTACTGAATCTAGAGTAACTTTTGTTAAGAAAAAGAGATACCTTAAACACTACTTTTAAAACAACAATAAATTACGCCGAACAGGCTTACGAGCAAACCAATACCTTAACAGAACACGCACAACATTTGAAGACGGCATATATATCACAACGAACAGGCTTACGAGCAAACCAATGCCACGCCAGAGGCCCTTAACAGAACACGCACAACATTTCATGACAGTATAGATATCACAACGAACGGGCTTACGAGCAAAGCAATGCCACGCCAGAGGCCCTTAACAGAACACGCACAACATTTCAAGACAGTATAGATATCACAACGAACGGGCTTACGAGCAAACCAATGCCACGCCAGAGACCCTTAACAGAACACGCACAACATTTGAAGACGGCATATATATCACAACTAACGGGCTTACGAGCAAAGCAATGCCACGCCAGAGGCCCTTAACAGAACACGCACAACATTTGAAGACGGCATATATATCACAACGAACGGGCTTACGAGCAAACCAATGCCACGCCAGAGGCCCTTAACAGAACACGCACAACATTTGAAGACGGTATATATATCACAACGAACGGGCTTACGAGCAAACCAATGCCACGCCAGAGACCCTTAACAGAACACGCACAACATTTGAAGACGGCATATATATCACAACGAACGGGCTTACGAGCAAACCAATGCCACGCCAGAGGCCCTTAACAGAACACGCACAACATTTCAGACAAAACCTGAATAGCAGCGTAATTAGGACGGCATGAAAAGGATTTGCAACGAAAGTATCTGATTTGATCTCAGACTTAGTTCCTTTTTTTCTACCTGTACAGTCGGACATCGATTTGTTTAATAATAAATATTTTGAATCACTATTAATTCCGTTTCTAACACTATGGAAAAACCCAAAGTGTAAATGACTCTATGAAGTTCATGAAGCACAATGAACTTCGGAAAGAAAGTGTTAAGGACAAAGAAAATGGAAATTATGCAACGAAACACAGTGTTTAGGAAAAACATTGATAAACAAAATATTTATCTAAGTTCTGAGAGCAAACAAGAATTAATTTCATAGAAGAAGAAATTGGAAATTTCAAATGGATGATGATATATACTTATTCCGCCACACTTAGTCATACAAACCGATTCTGCAAATGCCAGATAGGGGCATAAGTGATGACCACACTGTGAGTCTGATGTAGACCAGGGATACAGGGAGAAAGTGGACACTTCAAATAAATCTTTTCATCCAAACGGATTTCGGAGGATTTTCAAAGTTATAGGACGTTCTAAAATAGAACATCTTTAATTAAAAAGTTGAAAAGTTTGTAGAGCAGCTCGGTACAGTCAGTGAACTTCTGGATTGGTGCCAACAACTGCTTTGTACTTTCACGTCATTTTTCGTGATAATCAAGCTACTACAAAAGGCGAGACAAGATCAATCAAATGCCTCATTTTTAACCCTGGTATCCTTAACTATTACAGATGTCCAAAAAAACATTACTATTACTCAGACCTCCTTTCATACATTCATAAATTCAGCAAAATTCTTTCAGATAATCAGCATGGAAAGCAGTTTCGAAAGAAGCCATCATTACCAGGGATTACAGAAACAGCTTCCAGGCTTATTTTTCATATCAGAAGAATTAAGAATATTTGAAGAAGTGGACAGTTTATGTTAATAAGAAACAAATTTATTCATTTTCATGTAGCATGAATTTTTGAAGTTAAGAATTTGTAGTTGCTGTCTTAAAAATTGCTTCATTTCAAAATAGGGTGGTGAAGAGCCTCGAAAGTTTACAAGATAATATTTGAAAATAGATTTGATGACATTACATTATTGCAAATGCGATTTTAGTAGCATTTCCAATCACCATATCATCCGATATTAACTCAATTATAAATTCCTTTTATTTAGAGGAATGTCTTGATGGTTTTGTTTCCTGGTTCAATAGTACATTCAAGTTTCACGCCTGATCATTATCATAAAACTGCAACAAACTTTGAATTTACAATAAATGCTTTTCCTGCAAATGTTTATACTAAGAAACTCCACTTCATTCATTTTCGCTAGACGTCATTTGTAAAATCTTATGTAAAACTTCTATAGATTATATGACATGTTTTGGACGGTGGATGACACCTCTTGAAAAATCAAAATTTTACAACTAAGAAGTACTTTAAGCGACAAAGGGTATTGAAAGCAATATGTTACTCTGTCATGAGTAACATCAATAGATAATCATTTATTTGTGTAAGTTTATGTTAATTACTCTTACGTCATTATCACATATATATAACCAAAATATACAGCTTTTACTCTTATTAAATAGTTCTTAAAACAATGATTGTAAGCCCCTACTAGGAGGATCTTGGCTTTCGCAGATCTTTGGCCTGTACGGTCATACCTCAAAAAAGCTAAGTTACCCAACCCTTAATAGGGTTTAGAATTATTTAATAAGTTTATCATTTATCGTTGTGCTGATTATATTTTATGGTACTATAAATTTTGACTAAATACTTGAAAATACCCTTTATGAATTTACAAGCGTCACAAAAATGGATACACATAATTCCAAAATTGTTTCAAAAATTGTTGCTTTGTACGAACATTTTCCATCCCTTATACTATTGTAGCCCAAAACTTCTGAGCGACTAAAACAGGTTTTACGTCAATGCAAGTATAAGCGGCCGTAAAATGTAACAAACGTTTTTTAAGAGTAAGTAAAATCTGGATATGAGGCTTTTCCGAGTGTTACTACCTGAATTGCTGCTATCTATCTTTATTTGAAAATAAAAAAAGGAAGTAAAAGAAGACATTACAAGTAGAGAGAGAGTACCAAATTTAGATTCTTCATGCACAAAAGCAGTGAGTGGAAGATAAATAATGAAAGATAATGTAAAAAGGTTGAGCGTCAGCAGAAAATCATGTTTTGCGCAAGAACAATCAACTTTGCAATCATTTTTTTCAGATGAAACATAATTCCTTCAGTAATAGATAATGTAGTAAAGACAGTGCAGACAGACACCAGTGACTAATTAGACACGAGTAAAGCATATCAGCTTTCAGTCATCCTAAATGCGCAACTAAAAGCTCGATAAATCGAAATAAAACTTCCCTTTTCATACCACACGAAGTTAAGTAAGGTTAAGATTAAGTGCATGCATCGAGAGAAGTTCACTGTAGAATAACATCAAGTCCGCTTACAATAGAGAATTACGATAGTAAAATTTTCATATAAATGTAATAGAAGGTTTTTTTTCTGATTAGTTACTTTTCCATCTATTTGATTTACATGTTGTTCCACACCATTTACCAAACAGATTCTTCATTAAGCTTTTCATCATATTGCAATTTGTCCACATTGGAGCTTGTAATGCGAGAATTTATGTCAAGTTCGCTGAAGCATTATTCTGATCTAAGATAACAGATCTTTTTCGTTAATTTCGTACAGTCAAGTTCTTCTTCGCACAATCTTTCAGATTGTGGTATTCTCTGAAAAGGTTGTCCAAACTCCATTATACATTTGATTACCAATGTAATGTTATAAAAAAGTCTAGTGAAACGTCATTATTTACCAGTTTTCATAATTTGTTTGCAGTCGTTGCTATTATCACTTAGTAGGTCAGTCGGTTCTTCAATGTACTTTACTTGAACATTCATTAATTTATTAATAACTTGTTCCATTTGAGGTGAACAGTAAGTGTATTTTTTATTGTTATCATTACCTGAACAAGAATAAAAGAAATCATTTAATTGAATTAGCAGATGATAAGCAGAGACAACAAATCATACATCACAATATGCAGTGAAAGTCAACAGATCAAAAGCAGAAGCTAATGGTGCTGATACTGGAAAAAGTCAGGAGAAACTGAATTGACATTTTTCAAAATTTTATATTGACATAAAAAGATGGAGTTTTATTTCCATTTGATCGTTAAAGGAAAGGAAGTTCAATATCAAACTAATAAAAGGCTTTCGATGCATGCACCTTTATTAAGTGCTAAACTTTGGAAGTATTTTCTACTTCATCAGGAAATACTTTGATACATCAAATCAATATGCTTTACTCATGGTATCTCCTTTACATAATCTTAAAGCATTAAATATCTGAAGAAATCATGGACAATGTAAGACAATAATACCGGTTCATGCAATTTTTAAAACGGCAAAAGTTACTGTTTAATGAGCAGTATATTCAATCAAATATGACAGATTGGATATAAGGTAGCAACAACGTAAAAGAAGGTGATATATTCAGCAAAGGCATGAAGATTACAGAAAGGAAACGAAACATTATTGATGTTTGATTGTAAAGATTGTTTTTATACTTTAACGGAAATTAGGATGGCAGAAATCGTAGCTTTATAGACATAACATAGGTAACAAAGAAAGGATGTTTACTTATGGTGATACTTGCAGATTTTTTAACTAAGCAGACGCTTCTATGATGAGGTTCAAGGATGAACAATTCATAGCGGGATTTGATTTGAAGTCATCTTTGGACATTTAATATATTATAATTTGGTGGTTGTATAAGAAGAAGAAGTAAGTAAGATGCAAACGCATAAGCTATTACACTTATCTCTAATTTTCATTACAAAAGTGGCTCAGACTCTTGTTTCAGCCAATACGACATGCATTTAAAATCAACATAAAAAAGAAAGGGAGTGCATACAGCTCAATTTGAATGTTTATATCCAGTATTTGATGAAAAGAAAAACAGAAAAGTTTGATGTTTTGGATATTTCAATGAACATTATTGAAGAAATCATCACAACATACTTATACTTGCATATGTTCGTATTTTACTAGTGCTTAAAATTGATTAATTTGGTGGCTAAAAACTATTCACGAATTTTGTATGGTATTAATGAAGTTCAATATTTATTTATTATTCGATCTTCGTTATTGGTATTCTAAATTTAGAATAATGTGTCACATACATCGAAAATCAGTTTACTTTATTATATTTATTCGTATCATCAGCACAATGAAAAGTACTCATCCCTTGAGGAACGCCATCCACGTTTCACCAATACTGACAGTTGAAATGACCAATAGATACATAGTGTTTCCTATTACACAAAAAGAAATTCCATAATATATATAAGCTTAGGAAATAATGATTTACAAATTGGTGATATTACTTTATGGAGAGCTTACTTGAATTGGATTGATTTCTATTGTAGCTGTACTTGATTTAGGATTTACAAAGTGAAGATTTATTCCTGAAACTGAAAGCGTTTTGTATGTGAAGTGTGTATGAGCCACACTCACTACTCGTGTTCATCAATACCAGTCGCACAACACAAATCGTACAATATCCATGGACTTGTAAAAATTGCACCTTGTCTTCCTTACCGTTTTAACATTAAAATCCGGTCGTATTTGAAGAATTAAACGAAAGAGCACGTGTTAGCCTCGATGACACGGAACTATTTCTCCATCTCGAAGCTCTAAAAAACCATCGAGTTATGATATCGATAGCTCGCATCAACAACAAACCCCTTTTGTCTTCGTTTGATGAATATGTACAATGCTACTAACTCACGAATTTGATATAATAACATTAAACGAAATATGGCTTCAAGATAACAAGAAGTAACTCGATTATCTTAGTGATACGCCGAATCCAGAATTCAAAACCGTCAAGGGCAAAGAGGTGAAAGTATTGTCTTCTATGTCCGTGAAAACATAAACTTCAAAGACCGACTAGATCTAACGAATAAGTACAACCTTGAAGCACTTTTTCTACAGTTTCAAGAACGCAATAAAAACTCTCCATATCTTATATTGACTGTTTATCAAAAAGCTCAAACGAAGCTGATAATCTAAAATAGCTTCTAGAGTTTGAAGGCATGCTCGCTGATATAATGACAAAATGGACAGGTATTTTCTTCTTCACCTGAGATATAAGCATCGACCTTCTCTGTGATGAAAATCACAAGAATCACAAAAAAGATACAAAGAGATCTTGTCATGTTACAACTTAACCCAACTTGTTACTTAACCCACAAGAAAGTCAAAGTCTAACGAAAATCAATTATCCTAGCCATTTTTCCATCTTCACTCAAATTAGTCAAAGTCATTTATGTTCAATAATAAAGGCTATAACAGAGATTTTTCTTTCTAATATTGATACAATATTTGAAAAACTTGTGCATTCTAGAGATATAGCCTTCTTGGATAAATTCAACCTTATTTATCAAAAGCAATTTGGTGTTCGTAAAGGCCATTTTAATGGTCAATTAACACGTCGTTTAATTACATCGTGCTTATTGTTTCAGAGCTCTAAATCCATAGAAATTTTATTTTTGCGCTGAGACTCCCAAATTGATATTAAAAAATAACATTTTTTGAGAAAATTGCGTAGTTTCTTAGTAAAGCTATGAAGAAACGTGAACATTATTTGGTAACATAAACATAACATGGCACATCTAATTGTTGAGCAACGCACATTTTTAGTGCAACATTATCTTGAAACAAATAATTGCAACGTTGTGTTAGCTGAATTTGCTCGTCAGTTTCCAGGACGAAATGTACCGAGAAAGTCAAAATTACAAGAAATGTGCAAAAGTTTCTAAGATATGGCACTACCAAAAATCTTCACAAAGATAAAAGTGGGAGGAGAAGATCAGTGAGAACACCGCAAAATATCCAAGCAGTAAGAGCGGAACTCCAAAACAACAATCAAACAATTTGTCGCCGAAATAATCTGGCTTTGTCTGCTTCAGGTTTCAATCGTATCACACGCCTGTATCTACGTTTTCATCCATTCAAAACGCACAAACGTCACACTCTCTTACAAACAGATTATCCTCGACGTTTGAGATATGCACAATGGTTCTTAAATTCCTGTCAGAATAACTGCTTTCTGGCAAACCTTGTGGTTGGTGACAAGGCGGCTTTTGGCATGGACGGAAAAGTTTCGAGCCAGAATATTCGTGTGTATGCTCCTAAAGGTCAAGCTCCTCGGGAGGCAAATTTCGATGTAAATTTCAGTCGGGCAAAATTGCATGTGTGGGCAGGAATTTGCGGAAACGGAACTTTATTGGGTCCTTATTTCTTCGACAGGAATGTAAACGGCAGAACCTACCTGAATATGCTGAATACAAATGTCTTTCCGTGTGACTTTTTTTTATGGGGCTGGCTTAAACAAAAGGTTTTTGTTACGCCTCCGCAAGATCTTGCGACGTTAAGATTAAGAATTGTAAACGAGGCAAGAAGTTTAACTCCTCAATCAATAGTCAATGTAGTCAGGGCCATGGAAACCCGCGCCAGAGAATGTATCGCCAATGGAGGTCGACACGTTGAAGGAAACG
The DNA here is from genome assembly GCA_027922465.2 of Turritopsis dohrnii. NCBI lineage: Eukaryota > Metazoa > Cnidaria > Hydrozoa > Anthoathecata > Oceaniidae > Turritopsis > Turritopsis dohrnii. Next base: position 640,054 of record BQMF02000167.1, read on the forward strand.
AACGTCAGTTTTATTGAATTTCGTCGTTTTGATGACTTTTGAAAATGTTGTATTGCTTTTAGTAAAAGAATGTTCTAACCACTGACAAATGTTTGCATCATTTTTCTTCCATGAAATAAATATTTTCTCGTGAACACACAGCTTTAACTTAAATTACTTTCTAAATCAACGTCATTGTTTGAATAACTTGTTTCTTTTCATTCACGTCTTAATCAACCATTAAAAATTTAATGACATTTTTCCAAGACATTTTCCTTGTTTTCTCAAAAACCACTTTTTCATTTCTCACAAAAATATACTTGGCGAAAGATCTCAAAAAGGGCTTTCGATTGATGTAAAAATTATTTCAAAATTCGATATACTTACTGAGAAAAACAACTTTAAAATTTCCGTTGCAATCATTTTGAAACACACTGTATATATTCATAGTGTTTATAAGAAAAGATCAATTAAGAAAAGCATCATTTCGAGTAAATTGTTTTCTTAATTATCTTGAGATTTGCAATGAAATCCGGGGGCAACATCAGCAAGATGACGCAGGCGTTGAGAAGTGCATCAATATTATGGTACTGGAATGGTAGTCATTTAAGATCAACGAATTATGCCCGCAAGGACGTCATTTGATATCAACGTACGATGCTCGAAGGGAGTCATATTGAAGATTGAAATGTTGGCAGATTGAAGCCCTAAAGATGATAAAAATGACTTTTGTTTGAGCGTTAATTCGAAATGACTCTCTACCTGGATGATGAATGTTTATCGCTTGAACGAAGACAAATTTTGGAAAGTTCTTCGCTTTATTTTCATTGTTTTCCCTGATCGCTTTTCATCCCCACCTGTCATCGTTTTTTTAAATAAAAATATTTTTAAGCACAATTTTTACGGTTACATATCTATGTTGAAGTGATACATCTTGTCGGAAAGAAGAAAAAATTTATTGATTCTTTGTATGATATTACTACTAAATTCGAAGACTAACGAAAGATTTTTGGTTCGTAAGGGGGGGGGGGGGGGGGGGGGGGGGTTGCACGTAAAGATTTTTGAACAATTTTTGTTTTAACCAAGTGTTTTGAGGCTTTAAAAATGAATTGTAAATCAACTCATTAATTATTCATGACCAAAAAATTGGCGGAAAATCAAATCGATTTGATTTTTGCGTCATCTTTTCTATTTAAATTACAACAGGTGGGAATGTAGGTTTGTGCGTGCGTCAAACAACAGCTTTATTTTTCAAGAATCTTTACGTGTAAACCTCCCTTAAGACGTTTTTAACAAAGACGCATACATCCAAATTATCCAAGAGTTACGCTTAAACGACACAGATAGAGAAAGTCTCAAGAATTACGACCCATCGTGTTAATTATGATTTTATTGTTATTATTATTACAGTTATCCTTAGGGGATAATTAACAATTGCATCCTTTCTTATGCAGTTACACGTAGTAGTTTCCTAAGATTAAAATATTTTGATAGGTTTTAGTCGTTTCATGTAAAAGTTCATAAATGGTGCTCAAATATATATCTTAAGTGATAATATAAACAAACCTTTTTCCTTGATTCTCTCTTCCACTTATCCTAACTCCGCGTCCACGTGCAACGAAAGAAATGTTTTCCTGTCGAATACTCAAACTCTGCATCTTTAGCACAGGATGAAAATTAACATGTTTATATGTGTTTTTACTTCAGTTTCATCCCGGGAAGAAGTGTTTATACGTCTTTTTTAGCGAATTTCATCCCGGGATGAGTTCATCCCTGTCTCCAGGACGGGGATTTCATCCGGTCTAAATATTGTTTAGCAATGAAACTTCACCGGCTGTGTGAATCTCGCAAAATGCCTGGGTTCGTTTAATTGCATTTTAGAAAATTTATGGAACACTTTAGAATAATAGAAAATAAAGAAAAGAAACCTAACAAATGCACCATCTACAAATTCTGATCCTTTGACTTGCTGTTTCTCATTCCTGCTTTTTCCCAATCTTCTTCTTCCACATCCTGAAATAGGTTTTATACATGAAATCAAACTGTGTTTACCAACCACCAAATAAATGCTGTCAATTGTTCGTTCTTACCTTTTTAGGTTTCTTTAACTTTCCAAACACATCGACATTTTCCGTTTCCTTGATATTGAATCGTCTTCAATAGTTATTAACCTGGAAAGTTAACAATATCAGAATTAACGAAATAACCCAGTCTTAAAGACTGAGAGGATTCTATTGTCTTAAATTATATGATTACTGATCTTCCTATTGATCCTTATCTACATAAATGTTCTATACCCACGTATAAACCCAACAATGACTTTGAGCAAGAAACTTTTGTCATTTTGGGAAGTCCATGCAATTGAACATTTCACGAAAACGTTTTGTCTCCTTCAAAGATTTTTTGGTATCTTTGTATGGTATTACTGAACCATTTCCCTTGTTATTTTCCTTGTTAAAAATTCACACTCTAAATACAACAATGATGTCTTATTTATTCCGAGGAATGTTTGAATAATTGCAAGTCGCCAGACAGAATAGCCGACCATTATGGATGGAAGCCGAATGATTAAAAACTCCTGGTTAAGTACTTCCTTACTTTTATTTGTAAATAAACCAACGTCTAAATGCAGATGTTAAAAACCTTTCGGATAAAGTTAATGCTTTGGAGGCGGAATCAAATGCCAATAGCCAATACAATCGGCGCAACAATGTTGAACTTAAAAGCATTCCTGAAGATATAACTGACGATAAGCTCGATCTAACTATTATCAACATCCTTAGTGCAGTTCAAATCACTGTTACTGGAACCGAAATTGAAGCCTGCCATCGCCTTAATAATTTCAAGGAATCGAGCAAACCCGTTATAATCCGCATTGTAAATAGAAAGTATGTAGATAAATGCTTCAATTCATCGAAGCTACTTGATACCTAGGAGGATAGAAAAGAGAAGGAGAAACAACTCAAATTTAAAGCCTATTCAAACTATTCAAATTTTGCTTTGTTTTTAAATTGAATAGAAACGTAAGCGCGATGCGCTCGTCCCAGTTTTTTCCGCGCAAAAATGATGAAGTTCTATTTTCTCCTAATTGAAGCCTATATCAAAAATATACTAATTTATCCCCTGAGAGACCACTATTAAGCTTTTATCTATTGAAAATAGACCGATATGTCCCTCACTGTGGGTTTCAAAACATTCGGCGTCAAAAACCCGAGAGGAAATTTATAAAAATCGCCATTTTGAGCTTCAACAGGAAGGTGCATGTGCTCTCACTGATCATGTTTTTTTTGAAGAAATACTTGTGCGTGTGTTTTGCGTGATTTATATAATCTTTCTTGTGAATTTATCTGTCAGTTTCTTTTTATTTGAACAGTTTTGATTCAGGATTACGTAAGTTATAAGGATTTGTTTCACAGTGATTTACTGTCGTTTTCTTAATACATTTTGCATAAATTAACTTTCAAAAATTTTACTCAGTCAGCATTATGTTTTTACTTACAGCTCTCTGTAATGCCTCTCTGTTATTACTTTTGATTAATACTGTTTCTGTTCTCCAGGAATTCTTTTGAGAAATATTTGTTGTATATAGTTAAAAAATAGAAAGTTGGTTGCTCATGGATTTGTCACTTTTAGGTATTTCACTTTCTCTTGCTTGGTTAAATTCTTTGACTTTTGAACATAGTGTGTTGTTGCTAGCCACTGGCAACTTGGTATATTGTAAATGCATATTTTTCCCTTTCCTAGAGCATATAATCTAGAATTGATGTTGTCAAAAATTATTAAAAAAGAAGAAAAAAACAACCATGAAGGAGTGTTTTGGTGTAGTAGTTTAACATGAAGAACCAAATGTGTACCCTCAGTAACCTCTGTAGTAGTTAGTAGCTTCGCAAGAAGAGTTCAAATGATTGAATCACAACAACCTAAGTATGTTGGGGATGCTCCTGAAGTTTCAATACATGATGATTCGTGTGATATCTGTTTTGTGCCTGGTAAAACATCATTAAGATTAAGAGAGAATTAGTAAACAAACATAGCATTTCTACAAGAACAGCAAGACCACGGAACTGGTGATTTTAAAATTGACTCAGAGGAAGAAATAACAATAGAGCTCCTGGATGAGTTTAACGAATTCGAAGAATTTAAGATAAAAGTCTGGACGATATTTTAGTGGAAGATTTCCAAGAGTAAAATCTGCTACCCCTGAAATCACATTTATTGACGAAAAATATCGTGAAGTAGCTGGACTACGAAACATAGTCACAACTGAGCTTGTGTGTCAATCGTGTGTCAAATGTTTTTAAGAAGAAGTCGTTCTTCGAAAAACATATTTGAGATGTGCTAAACTATTTTATATATTATTTTTTTTGCTAGCTACCTAGTGTAGTAGCTACCCACTGTATTATTTTTTTATTCATGTAAAAAAAGTTCTTCATTTAGCTAGGTGACCTTATAGTGTTTTAGTTTGTTAATGATGAGGTCTCAAACTATGACTGTTTTAACCTTTCTTATATTTTACTGGTTCATCTATATAAATGTTTTAACTCCCTACTAAGGTTTTACTTTCAACTGTATATATGCATGCTTAAAGGTGTACAGATTTTATATGTCCTGATGATGATTTTATTCGACGTTTTTATTTAAATCTTGTTATCTTATTTTACTTTGAATTTTAAAGTTTCCAAGATGCATAAATTCGGAATTGATTTCTTGTTATATGTTTTGAAACTATGATATCCATGATTATTTTGATAATATATTCCCCTCACTGTTAGGAGAAACAGTTTGTGATCAAAAACTATTACATCATGAGTTGGTGTAAGCCAATAACATTTCGCCCGGATTGTTTTTTGAAAAACCAATCGCATTGCTACTGCTTAAATTATGTTAAATTATTTCTTTGTTCAAAGAAAGATTATGCAGTTAACCGCTAATTTTAAAATTTAGATTTGAATAGAGCCACACGCTAGCGCATCGAGCTTATTACAATGGAAAAACTAGAGTTGTTTCTCCTTCTCTTTTTCTATCCTCCTAGTTGATACTTATGATAAATCAGATTTTGGTTTTCCTGAAAACACTAAATTATCATTTACCGTGAATTTATGTCCCGCTAACAGACGTATAGCCTGGTAAGCTCGCTGCCTTAAAAGAGGAAAACACATAAGGAAAGTCTACAGAAACAATGGGAATGCTTAAAAGCATTTACATTTAAATATTGTCTCAATTACCACTTTGATGAACTTACGGCACTGTTAGCTCAAATGCAGCATAGTTTTGGTATTATAGCGATTTCCGAAACTAGATTAAAACAACCTAACCCTACTTCCAATTAGTCTCTTCAGGGTTATTCAGTAGAGCACTCCCCAACCGAATCCTCATTTGTGGGTGCTCTCTTGTACATTTCCCATAAAGTCACCTATGATATCATGATCGCGTCATGATCGCGCAAAAATACTTTATAAACAGTTTATAACCCTCCTTTTGCTGGGTGATTTCAACATAGATTTGCTCAAATCTACATCCAATTCTCATGTCTCCAATTTTCTAAACATTTTAGGCTTCCACTCAGTCTTACCATCTATCATCCTCCCAACTAGAATAACAGCGAGCTCTAGAACACTCATTGATAACTTTTGTACATCAGCTTCAAACTATAACGGCAAATCAGGCAACCATGTGCACAACATTTCTGATCACCTCCCTCAGGTCAAACCCCAGTTCTATTAATAATCTTTAATATACCAGTCTATAAACGTGACTGGTCTAGATTTAATCGAGAACAATTTATCCTTGATTATCTAGATATTGACTGGAAAAGCACTCTTCATTTTGAGTCTGGCAATGTGGATACCTCCTTTGACATTTTTAATGAAAAAATAAATAATCTTGTAGATCAACGTGCACCTCTAACCAAACAGACCAAAAAACAACTTAAAACTTTATCCAAACCTTGGATAACTTCTGGCATTCGTAACTTAATCACTCGACGTGACACTTTGTTGAAACTTTTCATGAAAACTTAAGACCCTACTCTGAAATCCTCGTACCACAAGGAATTCAGGAGGACAAGGAATTGGATTGTTACTCTCTGTCGCCGCAGCAAATTAAATCATTATACCAATTACTTTGAAGAAAATATGAAGAGCATTCGTCAACAATTATCTCAAGCAACTCTCAAATAATTTTCCTCCAATTTCTCTCTCTATCAACGGTTCTATCTCTCCCTGATCTCTCTAAAATCTCAAATACTTTTAATAACTACTATTACATTATTGATACCATCAAGGCTAAAATTCCCTATACCTAATAACACTTCAGCAATTATTTTAAACATCGTGGTGATTTTAATAGCTCATTTTTCACACGCCCAGTCTCTACTGTTGAAGTTATGGATCACATCTCTTCCATGCCTGATCACAACCAACGGCCTTTATAGTATCCCTATCAATATTTGAAAACTTTTTAAATCTGATATCTCTTATCAACTCTCTAAACTAAGTAATCTCTCTTTTTAAGTCTGGCGTTTTTCCTTCTGCCCTACACCTGTTTTTCAAAATAAGGGATCCCCTTAAGAAGTAAGTATTTATCGCCCAATCTCTCCTCTAATCATTGAGAATTTATTCATTTATTTATTTATTTACGAATGTTTACCCAGGATAGCCTCTTCAGTTCCTTAAGGTACTGTTATCAATGAGGGTCCTGCGAAGAAGGTCCTAGAGCATTTAAAGCCCCCATTTGGGCTACGGAAGTTGTAATGACAGAAACCGCTCAACTAGACAATCACCCTAGACATCATTCCTACTGTCTTGCTGACTGCTAAGCAGAGAGGACTGATTCACACTGTTATAGTCGCTGGCATGACTCGGTTGGGGATTGAACCCGCGACCTCCCGAACAGGAAGCGAGCACTCTACCACATGGCTACCAGTCGGTTAAAACCTTTTGAAAAAATGATGTATGCTCGTCTTTAAAAATTCCTTGAAAAATACAATATTTTATACACACGTCAGTTTGGCTTTAGGAAGGGTCATTCTATTGATTGTGCCCTCATTAACATAACCCAGCGCAAACAAAACTCTCTTGACTCTAGTCAGTTTGCTTGTGGGGTGTTCGTTGACGTACAGAAAGCATTTGATCCTGTCAATCCTGAAATACTCTGTCATAAACTTTCATACTATGGTATCTGGCATTGCTAACATAAGGTTTAGGTCATACGTTTCTTAAAGACAACATTTTATTTGTTTGTCTGGTTTCAAGTCAACCCTCAAATTTATTACCCATGGTGTTCCTCGGTCCTTGACCCACTGCTCTTTCAATTGTATATTATCGACTTACACTTAGCCATCCCTATGATCATCTCTGATGTCCACATTGCCGACGACACTAATCTACTAAATTTTGGTAATACTTTGAAATCACTCAGCAAAAAAATTAATATAGACTTGAAACTTCCTTGCCATTGACTCAATGCCAACAAAATCTCGCTAAACACAACCAAAACTGAATTCATTCTATTTAGACACCAAACAAAACCTCTCAACTATGACCTGAAGTTTAAAAATTGGTGGTAGGAAACTTTACCCCTCTTCACATATTAAAGATCCTTCATGAAAATCTCAAATAGCGCCAAAATGTCAGTACTCTTGCAATTGGCTGCGCAGATGTAATGGAGCACTATGTAAATTCAGACATTACGTACCCATACGTACCTTAATCTCCATCTGCCATGATATTTTTTCGTCACATCTACGCTATGCTTGTCAAATTTGTGGTCAGCGTTAGACAACCAACACTAAACGCATCCTCGTACTGCGAAAGGCTGCTGTCCAAATCCTAACCTTCTCAAATCCTATTGCACTCTCTCTTCAACAACCTTAAATTACTGAATATTCTTGACCTTGTCAAGTCATTGAATATTCCATTTATTCATCAAGTCTTGAATCTTAAACTCCCTCCCAGCGTTCAATTACCCGAAACCCTCCCAAATTTTCAACAGCAGAGGTAAGTCTCATGGGCAAGTACATCAACCTTCAGTTTCGTGTTCTGTCGTAGTGTTCGGAAGTGTTATTGAACAAGTTGTAGAAATTTTCTCGCAGAATATCCTTTTAACGATCTTTTGTTCTTGTTATGGAGTTGGAGAAGACAAACAGAAGTTTGTCAGAGTCAGAGAGTATTAAACTGAGTGAAAAATTCATTGATGTTATGTTTATCGAAGGAACTGTCAAGAAATGTTTTGAGGAACTCTCTTCAAATTTTCTTGATAAAATGATGGGATATATTGATGAAGCTATTCGTAACAAGAAATCCACTCTCGAAGAGGACATATTATTTGGAGATACTGATGCTCGTTTAATATCTAAGCTGAACAGTGAAGTTATCTTTCTGAGGGACGAAATCAAAAACAAAAACAAACTCATCGAAATTTTACTCTCAGACAGAAATCACTCCTGTTACACACAACTGTCTTCCAAACAAATAGATAAATCGGCGATAATTTTTGAAAATCGTTTTGAGTTTCCCAAGAGGTATGCACGACCACTGATAAATCAATTACCCAAACAAACAAATTTCACACATAAAAATCAATTTGGTGCTCTATTACCTTTTGATGAACCTTTTAATGATGATAATGAAAATAATGAATCGAGTAATGGACAAAACAAAGAAACGATCTTTCAACAACAAAGAAATATAGGTGTTACTGTTCGAAGGAAAGGAAAGAAGAAAGCTGTCGAGAACAAAAATGATGAACCGAAAAGAATTGTATCAATTATCGGCGACTCCATGATCAAATATGTTCAAGGTAGGAAACTTTCCTCTGATAAACACTTTGTCGTAGCAAAACACTTTCCAGGAGCAAAGACTAAATGCATGCATCATTACGCACTACCGACCATTGAACGGAATCCTGACGAATTAATCATTCACTGTGGCACAAATGACCTAAAATCCGATACTTCAGCCCATCAGAAAGCTTTAGACATCATTAATCTTTCCCATCTCATCAATGGCAATACCGAAATAGTCTTCTCCAGTTTAATTCACCGAAATGATGAACTTGATTCGAAAGTTGATGAGGTTAATATTGAACTTAAGAAATTATGCCACGAACGGAACATCGGCTTTATCAATAACGACAACATTAAACCAGACCTACATCTTAATAACAGTCGTATCCACCTCAACAAACAAGGCACAGCACTACTGGCGAAAAATTTTTTACATCATCTCTGACAACCAGAAATATTATCTACTGGCCCTCGACGATCTATAATACCCTCACAGAACTGGAATTAAAGTCTCTGAAACTCGCAAATAAGGAAAGATTATTGATATGTTACCTTAATATCAATTCTATCCGAAACAAATTTATTGATGTTAAAAGTTTCTCAAAGTTTATCGATGTGCTTTGTATAAGTGAAACCAAGCTCAATCATTCCTTTACAACCGCTCAATTCATGATTGATAAATTCAAAAAACCGTACCGTAAAGATCTCACAGACAGTAGTGGTGGCTTACTTGTTTATGTAAAATCGTACATTTCATCACGAGAATTAAACTGCCCAAATCTTCCAAATGACATCGAATGTATAGCTTTGGAGCTGAATGTCAGAACGACAAAATGGCTAGTTCTCAATATTTATCGCAACCCAAGAACCACACGTCTCACTTACTTCCTCGATCAAATCTCAAACCTAATTGACAGTTTTTCTACTTATGAAAATATTTTGTTACTTGGTGATTTCAATGAAGAAACCGATGACACCCATGTTCGCGAATTCATGGAAACTTCGTCTCTAAAAAACATGATAAATACACCAACCTGTTTTAAATCTGAAAAAGGTCGATGCATTGATCTTATACTTACCAATCGTTATCGATGCTTCCAACATAGCAGAGCAATAAAGAATGACGTCAGTGACCACCATACTTTTATCTGCACCGTCCTCAAGAAAATTGTACCAAAACTCAAACCAAAAAATATTCCATATCGTCGCCTTCGAAATTTTTCCCTCGATGACTTCAACAAAGATCTTAAAGATACTCTATGTAATGAAAATATTGAACACTTTGAACACTTCCAAGTTGCTTTTGAAAAAGTTCTAAATAGCCATGCCCCAAAGAAAACCAACCGTGTCCGGGGAAACCATAAGCCTTCCATAACCAAGGAAATTCGCAAAGCAATAATGTTACGATCTTTTTATAAAAACAAGTAAAGATCCGTACTGGTTGACTCTTTACAAACGTCAAAGAAATCGCATTGTCTCATTGAATCGATCCACCAGGAAGAAATTCTATGCTAAGCTTTGCACGTCCCAATCAATGTGGTCAACCCTGAAACCTTTCTTTTCTGATGCAGAAATCATTCATGAAAGAATCTCTCTACAAGAAGGTGATGAATAAATCGAAAGCAACAATCAAATTGCAAACCTTTTCAATAATTATTTTACTACCATTACCAAAAATCTGAACATCGAACAGTGGAGCCCTCCCAATAATATCGAGCCGGCTTACGATGAAGTATCAAATATTGTTCTTAAATACAAAAATCATCCTAGCATACTGAAAATAAAAGAAAGTGCTGGAGCCAACCAATTCCAATTCACCCCTGTATCTGAAGGTGATGTGGAAAACGTGTTGAAAATGCTAAACCCGAAGAAAAGTGTATGTGGAAGTATTCAACTCAAATTTTTGAAACTTGCTAAACCAACCATTGTACCTTGGCTATCAAATTTTGTGAATGATATGATCTTCTCGTCAACTTTTCCTTCCAGTCTCAAACTGGCCGAAGTCTCTCCAGTTCACAAGAATTATGATAAATTTGATAAAGCTAACTATCGGCCTATCAGTCTCTTACCAGCATTCTCTAAAGTTTTTGAACGAATAATTTATAATCAGCTGGAAAGGTTTTTTCTGTGTTTTTGTGCGGTTTCAGATCAAAGAATAGCACACAGCATGCCCTTCTTCGACTGCTTTCTAAGTGGAAACAATCTCTGGACAACAAGGGAAAAGTCGGAACTATTTTAATCGACTTATCCAAAGCCTTTGATACTTTGGATCACAACCTTCTTATTGCTAAACTATCTGCTTATGGCTTTAATCTTCAAAGTCTACGTCTTATAAAAAATTATCTGAGTAACAGACATCAGAGAAAGAGAATTGAATCCTGTTTCAGCAGTTGGCTAGAAATTTTCCTCGGCGTCCCACAGGGTTCAATTCTTGGTCCTCTTCTATTCAATATATTCATTAATGATCTTTTATCCACAGTAGATCCAGCCAGCATCTGTAACTTTGCGGATGACAACACTCTCTTTTCGTGTGACACAAGCATGGAGACCATTCTATCGAATCTTACATCTGGCCTCGCATTCGTCCTAGAATGATTCAAAGCAAACATGCTTGTGGCAAATCCGAAGTTTCAGATGATGCTGCTAGGTAACAATATAGACTAATCTACAGAAATCAAAATTGAAAATGTTATTATCAAAAACTCTGATTCTGTTGTGCTACTTGGCATTGTGTTTGATTCTAAACTTTCGTTTGAAACACATATTCTAAACCTTTGTCAATCAGCAAACTACAATGTCACTAGATTCAACAGAACTAGGAAGTTAAGGCTGAAATACACTATCATTTTTCAATGATCATTTTTCAATGATACATTCCAATGACATTGAAATTTAAAAATTATGGTGCGAATACACTATCATTGAAAATTACAAACATGGACTCTGAGGAAGAAACAGCAGCTGCTGTCGTTATCAAAAAAGAGAGTTGAACGCAGAAAATCAAAAGAAAGAAGTGCATGGGTAAAGGCATGGCTATATAGACGAAATGAACTTGGCATCTATAATACCCTCATGCATGAACTACGCGTGGGGGGAATCGCAGACTATACGAGATTTTTAAGAATGCCACCGAGTATTTTCGATGAGCTGCTTCATCTCATAGACGTTGAAATTACGAAAAAAAACACGAGACCCAATCCCTGTTCAAGTTAAAGCACATTGTCCCAGTTCATCCCTGAATTTTGCGAAGCCGTTTACATGCGATTAAAACTTGGTTGACTCCTCCAAATTTCAATAAATGTTTCAGTTGCTTCTCACGTCGTCATTTTCGCGTGTAAAAGTCTTCAAAATGTTGTTTTCGTTTATGTTAGCGTCTAAAATCACATCGCTTGAACCGAACACGTGCGCGAAAACAATAGATTCGATTCGAAACAATAGAAAAAAAACGACATTGAAAAATTAAAAGTTGAACATGTTCAACTTATCATTTTTCAATGTCATTGAAAATTAGAGTGTAAAAAATGACATTTTTTTCTGAATACACTGTCATTTTTCAATGATCATTGAAAAATGATCATTGAAAAATGATAGTGTATTTCAGCCTTTAATTAGCTATAAACAATCCATATTATTATTTAACGCATTTATTATTTCCAAGTTTTTGTATGCCCCTATCGTTTGGATGTTTTGCAGTAAGACACTTTATCTACGAATTCAGAAAGTTTTTGAACGTGGATTGAAATCCTAAACTTGATTCCTCCTGAGACAGAAGAGGTGTCCGAACGTAGTCTTGATCTAGCATTGCTAAAATATTCTCAACTAAAAACCTTAACAACAAAATTCTTCCTTGAAAAATATACCATCTCGTCTCTCTTTTCAGAAATATTGACATCTATTCCTGTTTTGTAAACTTTCAAACATATTAACCTGGTTAAATCGCAACTACCTTAACGAGAGTTAAAAAGAAGTGGAGCAAAAAGAAAAAGATATACCTATATGTTTTCCGAGCTTGAATTCGTTCACTTCACATAAATGTAACAAACGCTTCTCATAATGCATGTGTAATTTATGTTCGTGTTTCACTGCATGCCTAACTGCTTCTATTCTTCTTCTGCCATTTGGGAGATCGCTGTCACGTGTTATTTTTTAAAAAAAACGTCCTTCGTATATTTGTTGTATAAAGCTGGTTTTACACTAGGTAGTTTAGCACGCACCGAGCGAGGCGTTCATTGTTCTTAAAACAATATCAACTAGGATGAAGTTTTAGCTAAAAGTGCACCACACGCAAGCTTTCCAATTTGCACCCACAGCAAGCTATATATTAAAAAAAAACTTTCCGCCCAAACATTTTGCAGTTTAGGGATTTTTGTAAAAATATGTCTTTGTGGAATGCTTAAAATATCCCGACAAAGCCAGTCTTTTATGTATGGCATGATACACATTATTTCAACTACAAATTGTTATCAAATTGTCTGTATGCAGTGAAGAAAGTGCGTGCCGAAAATCACATGTGTAAGTGTAAATATTTAAGTTTTACAATACAACGAATTGTTTAATGAGTAGTGTAACCTTTTGGCATAGTGTAGCGATGGCTGCACTAATTTAGAACATTCAAACCAAATAGATCGACTAACGCAGCTGCAAAACTGTATAAAACTTTGTGAATTTTTGTGATCTCTAAGTCACACTAATGCTAATATACCTTTTAAATACCTTGTAAATAAGACTTAACAAGTAAGTATAAGAAACAAAACAAACAAAAGAAATGTGTGAACTGAAACCATGGATCCGTATTTTATAATTAAAACTAGAAGGCTCAAGGCTTGAACAATTTCCGCAGCAGGCCTACAGGAAATAGCTTTAGGCTAATTTTCAAGATATCTGAATGACTATCCATTCCGTTCTTGTTGCTTACGTGAGAACAAGTCAGAATTCCCAAAAATTGACTTCACATGGTTCACATGAAGAATAAAATGATGTTCGATGGAAGTGAACCAAAATCATTTGAAAATCAGGGAAAAATCAGGGGAAAATCTGACTAAAAAAAAAAAAAGCTAACTTTAATATCAGGACCTTCCATTTGTTCTTTGTGCACACCTTCCAAATTTTGCCAGAAATGTGAATTTGGTAATATATTTAAGTAAACATTACATGAAATTGTTCATAACTTGCTTGAATAGGAGCAGGAGAAACTTGGGCATTCCAAAGATTTTAATCCATGACATTTAACAGGATTACAAGAAGATAAAAATTATACATAACTTAAATCAACATAACATACAACCCAAAAATCCATTTCTACTTAACTCGCCAGTGGCGGATCCAGAGGTAAGCTGAAACTTGTGTAGGAGAGTGTTAGCAATTCAAACATAAAAGAAAAAGGTTCAAATAATAATCCCATTGATAATATAAACTGAATTCACAACTTATGTTAATGCGCTTCTCCACAAGTTGCGACTACACTCTAGATCCACCACTGCCTGCATATTACCACTTCTATGGAGTCTATAAATAACACCAATGTGCCCGAAAATACAAATGCCACAATAAAACTTTGTTAGGATCTGTATGAAAATGTTCTTTAAGAACATGACATACCTTAAGGGGTTTTTTTTTGCGCGGACTAATTTTTGCGAGCCAAGATTTGAGAGCGTTTTGCGTGGATTAATTTTTTCAATTCCGAGCTTCTCAAGGAAAATGTTTGGATTTATATTTACAAATGGGCGCAAAGTGCAATGTGTGTACTTTATAATATAGCTTAGAAGTAGCAGCAAAAATCACCATTTCCATGCCAGCCACATTGCAAAACCAATGGGTGCTTGACAAGTACAAGGAAATAGTTAATAGTTAATGTTCATGATGGCGGCACGAAGGACGGACGTGATTGCTTGTATTTTGGTTTTTCTTGTGTTGATTTTCTTTGAATTTGCAAATGGCAATAGTTTTATAGAAAGTAGAGGTAACATCAAAAGAGAGAATGAAAATGTTTTACACGATGCAAATCTACTTTTTTACAATAGTATTAAAGGAAAGAAATGTAATACAAAATGTTTGTCACGAAAGGACGTTTTCATCGCTATGCTGTTGTTTATATGTGGGGATGTAGAACTGTGTCCCGGGCCAGCAGATTTGAATATTCTTAAGCAAAGAGGTATGAAAATCTTACATCTAAATGTTCGTGGTTTATTCAACAATTTTGAGGAAATAAGCGAAATTCTCAGCCGTGGAACAGATATATTGACTTTATCTGAAACGCACACTTCTGTAAATGACAGCGAACGGTTATTTCATATTGAGGGATATTCGTTCGTAAATAAACCTCGAAGTAAAGGAAAAGGTGGAGGAGTTTGTATGTACGTCAGGGATTCAATTAAATGGACAAGAAAGCGTGACCTCGAAAATGATAAAATTGAGAGCATAGCTGTCGAAATTTTAACACACAAAAGCAAATCTTTCCTTATAAAAGTTATTTACAGACCTCCACACGATTCGAAATATTTGTCAAAACATTTTAATAAAGAGCTCCAAAATGTTTTGTCCAAATCATTAATGACTTATTCAGAGATAATTATCCTGGGAGATTGTAACGTTAACTATCGGGAAGCAAATGCCAGTAATAAAGGCAATAAAGAATTCAAAAACATTCTTTCAACACTTGGTTTTTATCAAACAATAAATGAATCAACAAGGACAACTACGACTTCTGCAAATTTAATTGATATTATTGCCACAACCTCAAAAGAGACTATTAAAACTTCTTTTGTCATTCCGATGGCAATATCAGATCATGATATGGTCGGATGCATCAGAGAGAAACACTTTGTTAAATTTAAACCAAAGTATGTAAAATGTAGAAACTATCGTAATTACGATCCAACAATTATAGCAACAGAAATACGTAACACTGACTGGTCTCGATTATTCAACATGTCTGATGTAAACAAAGCTGTTGAGTACCTTAATTCGATTCTTACTGAGATAATTAACAAACACATTCCGTTCATACAAAAAAGGATCAAGGGCCGGCCATGTCCGTGGATAGACGAGGCTGCGAGACAACAAATGGATCTCAGAGACAAACTGTTAAGAAAAGCAAGAAGAACAAAAGCTGAAGCAGACTGGAGAAATTTTAAATATTCCCGAAATCACTGCAATAACATGCTGCGCAAAGCACGTGGAGACTATTACAAAAAATTATTGCATGAAAACCAGAACCAACCGAAACAATTTTGGGATATATTGAAAAAAATTTTTCCCACAAAATCCAAGTCTGCTACAAAAATTTATAAAGAGGAAAAGGTTAGCGAATTTTCCAACTATTTTTCTTCAATTGTCAACGACCTTAAACGGAAATCTTTTAAACTTGTTGACTTTGTATGGAGACAACCAATATCACAACCTCCAAAAACCAACTCCGAATTTTGTTTCGAATATTTATCCAACGTTTTCATTCGCAAACAACTGAAAAACATCAGAACAAAAAAAGCGACCGGCTTAGACGAGATTCCAGCGACTGTATTAAAAGACTGTGCTGACAGCTTATCGCCAATTATCACGTACATAATTAACTTATCTATAAAAACCTCCACGTTTCCAGAGTTATGGAAGAGAGCAAGAGTCACACCAATTCACAAATCCGGACCAACAGACAAACCCGAGAATTATCGTCCTATATCGGTGTTACCGATCTTATCGAAAATCTGTGAACGAGCTGTTCACTCTCAAGTTGTTGAGTATCTTGAAAACAACAAGCTTCTATCTGAAAGTCAATACGGTTATAGAAAGAATCGTTCGACTGAGCAAGCAGCCATTTTCCTCTGTGATGAAATACGTAAAAAAGTGCACCAGGGAAAGTTAGTTGGAGCTGTCTTTCTCGACCTCACCCGAGCTTTCGACACTATAAATCATGCAACGCTATTAGAAAAACTAACTTTGTATGGATTCGGAGGTAAAGAGCTAAACTGGTTTAAATCCTACTTATTTAACCGAAAGCAGCTTGTCGAGATCGATGGTGTCAGATCAGATGAAGAATCAGTCAACTCTGGTGTCCCACAGGGGTCCATTCTGGGCCCCTTACTCTTCCTTCTCTTCTTCGATACCATTGCAGATTGTTTACGTCACTCACACATTATCATGTACGCTGATGACACCGTGCTTTACTTTTCCGATAAAGAGATTAATATCATTAACAGTAGTATTAACCAAGACATGGATATGATATCACATTTTTGCTATCAAAATGAATTAATTATTAATATGAAAAAGGGTAAAACAGAGTCGATGCTAAAATCATGAAATATCTTGTATCCATTATGCCATGTAGATTCTGAGCTGAATAAAATTAAAACAGCAACAAAGTTTCTTTACGAAGCTTTTCGGATTTATTCCATTATCAAGTAAGATGTACACATCTTGATAATGGAATAAATCCGAAAAGCTTCGTAAAGAAACTTTGTTGCTGTTTTAATTTTATTTAACTCATAAAATCATGAAATTTTGCGTGGATTTATTTTCGCGAATCGTTCATGTCTTGAAGTTTTGTATGAATTTTTTTTCGAATTTAACCAAAATTCTCAAAAGTTGCAAAACTTATATAATCCACGCAAAAAAATTGTGTCCTAAAACATATTACACTCCAAATTTTAGGCTTTAGTGATCTCATTGTATGTATATATAAAATTGGTTGGATTCTAATCATCATCCAAAGTTTGTGTTCCTCTGACATATATCCAAACTAAATCATTGTGCCTCCATTGAGTGGTTTGCAGGATTATTTTGAACAACGTCATCTCAAAATCTTTTAAATGTGAATTTAAGTGATAACTTGACCGAGCATTGTACAGTGATGAATAATTTGATACAGTCTGGAAATTCCCCAAATTACTCCCTTCTTTAATTTATTACCGCTTTTCAATTCACTATGACGTTTCGGAGCCAGAAAAACAGTTTTATAAGACATATCGTTCACCAATATCTTGCACATGTTTATACTTTCAGTATGTATGTATGTTTGGGTCAATTCATTCACTAGTGATTTGTGCTGCAATGGCAATTTCATTTGTTTGTTTGTTTTCAATATCTTCAACTTTCGGTGTAATTTTTATTAAATGAAATGAACATGTTTCATGCATTTATTGATAAGACGTATTCACCAGTTAATGTTTTGATACTATAATACATTTCTGCTGCAAAGTTTCCTTTACTATCAAACCTTCACCTTCTTTTTCAAAAATTTTTCCCAGAGTCAGCTAAACATCAATATTTCCTCCATAAGGAATGTTCTTATGATTATATTTCGATTGCAATAGTAGATAAAGTCTTAAAGTTCTTCTTCAAAGCTTCTTCTAATTCTACAATTTCCTCAAAACATAAACCAAACCTTTCACGTGTTCGGTGTGCATATTTTACTGACTTTTTAAAGAAATTTTAAAGATAATTGAATTGGGAAGTTTTAAATATAAAACGGCTAAAATAACTTCTAAAAAAATTTCAAAAGTATAAAAAGCTTATCATTTTTATGAATTAATATTGAAAGTGGCCTTTTTGTATTACATTTTGCATAGAGTTTTGGGTCTGTCATTAACTATTCTGAATAAACAAACAATCCGAAATCCGAACGGACTTTCCGAAAACGGCAAAAAACTGTTACGGAGAGAAATAGATAGATAGAATGTCTAAATCAAACAATTTCCTTCGCTAAGGCGCGGAAATTGAACAAGACGACTTTGAAGTCGAAAATTTCGCTATATTGCATTCTCGCAATTCTAACAAATATGTGCTGTTATAGAACTGTGAGATACAATAATTGATAATGGTAGCAGTTTCAACTCGCAATTATGCAAAACAAATAGATCAAAACTTATTCGTCTCAAATTTGGCTTAAAGTCTTCAGGTCGGTTACACTATATCAAATATCATTACAATTACACAAATGTACTTTCAACTATTATAAGCCTTGCCAAATTACCCAATTTTGGCCAAAGTTGACAACATGACTGTCAAATTCGAAATCAGCACCTTTCAATTGTGCTTTGCGCAAATTGTTATGAAAATTGGAGAACTCTCAAACGTTGGTCCAAATTTGACCCGAATTGGCAATTTTGGCAAAATTTGACAAAATAACTGTCAGATTCGAAATCAGCACCATTCAATTGTGCTTTGTGCAAATATTGAGAAATTTAGCCTGTTAGTCAGCCCGAAAGTCAACAAAAGATTCTATTGCTAAGGTGTGTGCGGACATGACTTTTATATGCAATTATTTACTTTAGTGAGATCGTCCAAAATGTCACGGAGATACATAGAACGACGATACCAATACTTCGGTATACTAGCGAAATTAATAAAACTAATGCAAACCTATAAATCAAAGAATCAACATCCCACTATTATAATGATGCGTATAAATGCATATGTATATCACTGGAACTGAAGTGAATAATGGTTTTGTAAAATTACTTTTTACCCTGGAGACGTGAAACAAACATTGCAACACTTACAATGCCCTACTTCAGACCAAAATCATGTTTTTACATGCAGAAGATTTAATGCAGAAACAAATGGCAATACAACAAAGAAGTATATATTGTATACACAGAATAGAAGTAACTGTAGTGTAAAAAAGCAATAAATAATACAGAACATAAAAGCAAACATTGAATAATATTACGAAATGTGAATTGAAAACAAATCGATACCTTCCAACTGTGTTTCGTTCGTGCCGAAGTTACATTGGACAGAATTTTAAAAATTGGCAATCTGTTCTTCACCAGCCATCAACATCATGATTAAAAACATGAGTTTCATTTCTTTAATGGCTTATATGATCTTTTATTATTAATCTTACCTAAAAGAACAATATTTCAATTGTATGATAATGCGAAAAACCTTATATATAATTGTCAAAACAAAAACAAAAAAACAAAAAAACAAAAAACAAAAAGAAAATTCAAGTACACATTTAAAATAATAATTAAAAACCCAAATTTAACAAAAGAATTTGTATAGCTATAGATCTGACAGTCTATAAAATAAACCAATAATCTCAATACGGGTTCACTCAACACTGGAGCTGAACTGAATAAAGACTTTTAACCTGGGATACAAAATCAAACAGCAAAATAATAAAAATAATTTACAGAATGAAATGCCCTACTTTTGACCGATTTAATTTAATACCCAGACAGAATATCAAAAGTAACAAATAAAAGCAAAATGCTAAACTTATATACCCAGGCATAGTTACGTAGACAACTTCTTAAATACATAATCCATTTTTCTCTTAATTTACCCTCTCAACATGAATGGTTCGTATACACTTTTTCTTTTCTGACACAAAAGAAAAAATTTCAGTGAAGAATGGCTACAAAATCACACTTACCGCAACCATATTGAAGTAAGGCAACAGACAAAGCACCAAACATCTTAAACATCGTCACTAGTTTGTACAGGGAAACTTAATAAAAGGAAGATATAGTTGAGATTAGATAAGAAAGAATCAGACATTCCCGATTTCCACAGACATGGGAAGTAAAAAAACATTCACAACTGTAGCACCATTTTTAGGTGATTGTAAATAAATAAATCACATCATGACGCGCGTTACCAAAACAAATTTTCTTTGCAAACTAATAGTGCGCTTTACCAAAACAAATTTATTTGTTACACTACTCCTTTCGTCTTCGTTTTCATCCAGAATATACATACTAAATGATAGAATTATTTTGACTCATTACTGAGACACAGGCACACGTTACAACATAAGAATGGAGTTTTCTAATACTGAAAACAAAATCAGAGAATATTTTTCAATGAAGTGGGTCAATATCATCTACATTTTTGATGTAAAGAAAGTGACAAAAATTTTATCCTTTTAAATATTTAAACAAATTCTACAGTGATGTATACTGTTTTAATATGTTTCAGTGACTATATAGTTTATAGAAATTAAACGTTTAGAAGCTTTGAAGTAGCAACGATCAATATTTTCATCTGTAATGTTCAACTTACAATAATACCGTATTTGTTTCTAGTTGGACAAGTCCATAACAAATCTTGGTTCATTCAGAGCATTCCTGGACATGGGAAATAATGTCTACTTAATTCCAAATGCAACCACTTTGGCATGCCTGCTACCGTAGAGATAAACAATTTTGCCCTAAAGCTATACACTGAACACTTTTGGGCTTGATCAATCATATAAATATCTACATCGTAATTTTTGAAATTTAAAAGGGAAGCGAGAAAATTAGGTTTTTTGGTATGCACTGTAAGAAACTTCAGCGATTGACGGCAGCCGAACGCATCTCTCTGTTAGTATTTTGGTGACAATATCTGATCTTGCCAAATGAGCTCCGTTTCGCATAGCTCCACTCCGCAATAAGAATTTCATATTGAAAACATGTCTGCCGGCTGGAAGTCGCGTGTTCAATCAGTTCAATAGAGCGCTAAGCTTTAATGGTCAGTAACAAAACAACATCATTGAAACATGAATACAAAAACGCTTTCTAAATTAATTTATATGATATCAAATAACTTGAAAGCTGTGATTTCTGTTTTTTTACTGAGTTTTAAAAACCATCTGACTGTTAAACATCAGAAGCATGTATTTTATTAATAGTCTAAACAAATAACATGTGTTAATTAACCATTAAAGCTTGACGCTCTGTTGAACTGAAGGAATTCTCGATTTTCAGCCGGCAGATATGTTTTCAATTTGCAACAATTATGTCATTGGAAAGTTGCTAATACTTCCTATCCAACGGTTTAAAAATTATTGTCATGATCCGGTTATTTGAGTTTCAAATTCAATTTGAATTTTGTGGAACTGTTTTTAAGACCCATACTGTATTATTCTAATCGTCACAATTTCGCCACAAAAATTGCAGGTCCTTTGAGATTACATGATCAAAACAGAACGGCCAGTAATGGCCCGTGGAAAATTGCATATAAGTACCGAAGTCGAAATTTGTATTCCTTTTTTATAGTAACGTGATTACGTGATTAAGAAAGGTACGTAAAACTTTTTACGTAAATTTTACAATATTTTTTCTAGCATATGTATGTCATATATTCCACTTCTAGATGACGAAAGGTAGATTTTCACGCATTTTACAGGGAATGAATCCCGCAGTAAGTAACACTTTTACTTTTCTTTGTTGTATTCCTTTTTAATTTTGTTTACGTGCACTGCTTGAATTAGATGCTTAGAAAACTACCAACTATCTAATTTTAACTACCAAGGTGTGTGTTTTCAATGTTAAAATGTGTTTTTCAAGTTGTCTTTACTGGCTGTTACTTTCTAAAACTAATAAGTGTTGTTGATATTTTTATTTGTCTTACAATCTGGCTGTTTACATTTTACTGTTTCTTTCGTATAGAACCACTATGATTGGAAAAACGTTTTTTAAAATAGCACAACTTTTCTCACAACTGATAAAGTTATGGTTTTTATTGTCAAACACTTCCGTGTACATGTAGATACAACAAACAGAAAAAGTGAAAACATTTTTTCAAATAGTTTTAGTTTTCAAGAAATGGGGTTATACAGAAGTTGACGCTGGTTGACGGGGAGGGAGTGGGCGTTAGGGGTGGCACTACCGTTGATGTAAACCAAAATTTTATGTGATTTTATATGATTTTTTTTTACGATTTTTCTATAATTGTTAAAGAATGAAAGTTCTTCCGCGTTGCTTCTGTTGACGAAATTTCCGACAAACGAAATTTGGACAAACGCAAAATCACTTCCCTGAAGGATTCCTTCCGCCTCCAATTGAGGCTATTTCTGAACAATGCCTTAACATATCTCCTTTGCAGGGACATCAAACAGACAGTTTTGCAGGAACAGTGTAAACAAAAACTAAACAGATGTTCTGAATTTCCGAAATCTAAATGTGTTCGCTTTCAATTTGAAATGGGCATTAATGACACTTTTTTAAAAACTCAAAATTTTGAATAATGTACTTCGTATTTGCAGGACGTTAATGTTTCCTGAAACCTGGTTAATCACTTAACAACAGTTTTCTCAGGCTGTATAAGTATTAATAACGGTGATCGCCTTTGAATAACATTCTTCTGACAGCATTATAAAATGAATTTCAAATCGGGAACAAGAAGCCGCTTGGCTTGAAGACTTCAGGACGTAACACAACGGTGCATATTTAGTCTCAAAAATACAACGTTGCCGAATTGCCAAATTATGTTCAAATTTAATAAAATGACTGGCAAATTCAAAATCAGCAACTTCTAATTGTGCGTTGTACAAATTTTTTATGATTATTGCAGAACTTTCTAAGTTTGATCCAAATTTGGCCCGAATTACCCATTTCTGGTCAAATCTGACAAAAATCATTGTTAAATTTGAAATTAGCACCTGTCAATTGCGATCCATGCAAAATTTCATGAAAATTGAAGAACTTTCAAAATTTTGGTCCAAATTTGGCCTAAATTGCCCATCTTTAGTCAAACGTGGCAATATCATTGTCAAATTCGAAATCAGCACCTTTCAGATGTGATCCGTGCAAATCTTTATGAAAATTGAAGCACTTTCAAAATTTTGGTCCAAATTTGGCCTAAATTGCCCAATTTTAGTCAAACCTGACAAAATCATTGCCAAATTCGAAATCAGCACCTTTCAATTGTGCTCTGTGCAAATTTTCATGAAAATTGGTCAACTGCAAGTCCTAATTTGACCAAATTTGCGAATTCGGCAACGATTTTATGTAAACGCTGCACGAAAGCGTTCATAACTTGGAGTATTAGTACTAGTAGTAGTAGCAGGAGAAGAAACCAAGGGTATTTTAAATACTTTACTCCACCAAGGGTGTCCTGAAGTCAATTATATCGATTTCTATTTTCCGTGTTGTTAATTAAGAAGATATAGAAGAATACAATAAAACCAACTAAAAGTTTTATTTCGCAACGAAAATACTCATCAGAATACGAAGTCTTACGGAAAAAGTTTCTTTTATTATTGTTAGACAAATTTCATTTTTTTAATCAAATTTCGCGGACTTCCTGAATTTTGATTTTAACTATCAAAGGCAATTTACACTGTACGATTATAGTCGTACGATTTTTTTTGTACACATTTGATTTAAGATTTTTTAGAGAAGCGTGTGTCTACACGTCACGACACTCAGAAGAGAGAAATGATTTTTAATGCAAAAAATGGAGAGTCATGAAGCTGATGCTTTGTGCGCGATATCAATATCCGCTTGTTTTAATCCAAGATAACACAAATCAAAGAAGCAATCTTTCAATAGCCAGCCTTTCTCGCGTTCCTATCTCCATATTTTTGATTTTGGATTTACAACATTCCAAAGACTTACTTCGTTTCGTAGACTCTTAATAAACATTTCAATTTATTTTATTTTATCCATCTTTTCGATTGCAAGTCTCTATTCACTATACACAGAGGCGTAGCCAGAGGTCAGTCAAAATTTTTGGAGGAGAGTTAAGTCATTTAGAGTAGAAAAGGAAAGCGTGCAAGTAACCTAATCGTCACTTAAGACTGAAAAGAAATATCATAATGTTGAACTCCTCCAGGTTTTTTTGACTGACCCTAACTACGCCTCTGATACAATTTTAAAAGAGAACCTTCGAAAACATAAAAATATTTTTTTTAACTTTTCCCTTAATTGACACATTGTTTGCTTCGATATGATTGGTTAATTTTCGTACGACCCTTCTAGGTCTCATGAATATTAATTAAACATGTTTAACTTTTTTTTGTCGTGCACAACACCATAATACGACACATTTTCGTAGGATTTTTTATGTTTACACAGTGCGACACGACCTGTGCGACAAAAATCGTACCGTGTAATTTGCCCTTAACAATCATGCCGATTCAAACGAATCATACTCAAAGTAAGGTCCAGAATTGATGAGATGTGTGATGAATGCTGCCATCATAGATTCAAATGAAAGTTCGAACAGAAATCATTTTTCATGTGAAAATTCTGAAAATCTGTTTGAATGAAATTTTACAATATAGAAGTGGTTCTATGGTTTGAAAATAATACAAACAGCATATAAAATACAGAGCGTAAAGATGCATAAATGAAATCCACGACCAGTTTAAATGGATCCACCCACCAACTTCCTTTTTAAAGGGATATATTAAAAAACTACTTATATGGTTTTGGAGAGTATAGCATTTAAACAAAAGGGAAATGATCGCGATATCTCGGTAACTGACGGTTATTGTGAGTGCTTAATTTTCAAAATATTTGGATACTTAAAACAATTTTTAAATACTAGCCGCCAAGGCGGCGTCGCTCACCTGCTCTGTATCACTGTATCAATAAACGTCAAATTTCCTTATAAACGGCTCGTACAACTTGTGTTCAGCCAGAAGCAGATTCGAAGTCACAACCTCTGGTAAAACCAATCTTTTATCAGTGTAACAATACACTCAAAACGTAGAGAGAGAAAACTTCAACTTTTTATTAGCTTTTGTTTTAAAAAAGTTAAGGTGTGCTATCAAACGTAAGGGGGAAATCGTTTCTCTTCTTAAAAAGATCACGTCGGACGAAAGAAAAAAGGCAGTGCTAAATGAATAAAGTGAATAAAAAACCGTTCGATCTTGTTGCCTCTTGTTGCCTCAGTGCATAACAATTAAAACTAGCATGTAGCTTTAGCTAAAAAATGCCCCCGCGCTCAAGCATTCCAATGTGTACACACAGCAAGTTATACATTGCAAGCTATACAACGGAAAAAAAAAACAAATTTTTGTCCGAAAACTCAAAAAAATTCAGATGAATGTTCTTGCAAATCTTTACACAGAAACAAATATATACATAAACTTTTGTTAACATTGTATAAACTAAACACAATAAAAACAAGAAGAATTGTGAGCATGATCATTTCGAAATGGGAGATCAGATTTGAAAACTCCTTGACGGATGGTCTTCACGGTTTTTCACTTACGTTGTAATTGAGTTAAACTTTCTTTAGGATAACCTTTTTTTATTGGTGCTAATATACCTTTCAAAAAGTGTAATAAAGGCTTAACAATTAATATCAGAAAGTATTTGCTACAAACAAAAGAAATGTGTGAACTGAAACCATGGATACGTATTTTATAATCAAAATAGATTTGTTAAAGAAATTCTGTAAGAGCCAAAAGAAAAAAAACAAATTTTTTTAAAAAAAAATCAAAGCAAAAAATCCATTAGAAATCTGCGTTTTAAACTTTGATTCAAAACAAAAAGTAGCCAATGTTTATAAAAAAAACAACAAGAAAATGTAAAAAGCTTTTACTGATCATGATCACACACAAGTATGATTAGGTTTGGCGCGAGGAGGACAGTTAAAATAGAAAAACACGAAGAAAGACAATTTGTAATATGGCTTTCTTGCATACACAGAAATCCAATTAAAATCTTTGCCAAAAATTAGTGCGTTGAACAAAGTTTATTGAATGAAATATTTAGAGCTAAAACATATATATACAAAAATAAAATGTATGGTTGGCAAAATTTCAGATTTCAAGCTGTGCTTCAAAATCCTTGTCGTTCACTTCACTAAAACAACACAAAAGTAACACGAAAAATGTCCAAGCAATTTTAGCATACGATCTTCCTAAATAACATAGTATAATACAATAATAAATTAGGAAAGAGATACGAAAAAACATTCTGTCTCTCCCACTTACAGTACCATGCTTTGAAACGGAAAAAAAGCAAAGTCAGCTAATAATTGTATTCCACCGTGTAACGTCAACACGAAAGTTGGAGGATGAAGATGATGATGATGATGATGATGATGATGATGATGATGATGATGAACAAAATCGGAAACTGACATTCGCCTATCTCGTGAAACTACTATGCCTCCTCGCTCGCTTACGCTCGCTGCGGGGGCAATAAGAAATTTAATTTTAAAAGAAAAGCAAAAAAATATTTCGTTTCATGATACTCTTTTTCATGATACTCTTTTTTTAGCAATACATGTACATACATTTCAGTTAGAACTATTACAATTTCATGCAAATATCGCTATTTTTTAGAAGCCATTTTTTTACGTTTATACCCCCTAATTTTCTTCAGATCTCCGCGATTTCTCCGTTGCAGATCCCCGATTTCTTTCGAAGCGAAATCTACCATTTTGCGTGACTTACAAACAAACAAACAGACAGACGGAGAATCAGCTATTAATATATAGATCATACAAAATGATCATCTCAAGTCTTCTACGAAATCAAATCATAAGTACCAATAAACTAAATTTGTACGAAAATATTGAGTCTAAATGATTTGAGAGCATATGCTGCATTTAATTTATCATTGTTAATCAAAAAAGCAGACCAAGAGAAAGATGTTTTCAGCTTTGATAATATCTGGAAGTAAGGAAGACATTAAATATTTGAGCGATAATTCGATGGTTCACAACATACCAAAATACCAAAATAGCTGATTTTATATTTAAAACAAAATTCAACAAAATTACTTTTTCGAATTTTATTTAAAATCACTTTCACTGCTGTAAATGTAAATGCTGCAAAAAGTTTCGAAGACATAGCTGAGCTTATTTTTTAACATTGCAAGTGGTGATAAAACCAGTCCCTTTAAATTAAGCGGCAATGCAAAAAAAATACATATATACTTATCCTAATATAGATCGTATCCATTTCAAAGTGAGGGTTCTTTGATAGAAAGGGTTCCTAATTAATGTTGTGCACCTGACAACGCAAAATATGTATGATGTGCCCAATTAAGAGTGCACTTTTTTCGAAGATAAACTTTTTATTCTAATCATGGAGCGCACATTTTCTAATGTTTGTTTTGGTACACATTGAAGTAGGCAAATGTATTCTATGCTGATCCAAATTGAAAGTGAAGAAGTGCAGGCCATAGTCAGATTAACCATGCATTTTCGATATCGTACATGTGATCTTCAAACACCAGTCCATCTGCCAACGGGTCGTACCGTTGATAGATCGGCCGTATCGTTCAAAGTTCGCCGATCGCAAGTCTCAACAGCATAGATTAATTAATATTGAATTGTTTCTATGTAGATGCTTTAGACTAATCGCAAGAGACTTGGAGCGCATACAGTGACAGTTGGTACTATTTAAGAGGCTATGGACTTTTTGAAAGACAAATTGGGCTAAGGACCTTTTCCAAGATCATTTGGTTTACGTTGAAAGTTGGGCACCCCGTCTCAACTATGTGTGAGAGGCTAAAATATATATAATATAAAGTTTAGTCATCTATGTGGGTTGGAGTTTTCACAAAAGGTTATTTTGTTGAAAGTACGGCACGAAATTGATATTGTTAAAAGTAATAATGTCGAAGAAATCATTGAATATTACTTTAATATAGGGACTAAGTATAAGGAAATTGTACTGCTCATGGACACAAAAACACAATACAATACCAAACCTGCGTACTTAAAAGCGTTATTTCAAGTCAAAAGGTCTAAACCGTAAAAAGAGGGGTGCACTAGATGACTCAGTTGCCAAAATAATTGGAAAAGAATCTTTGGAACCGTCTGGTATCAAAAGGTATGAAAATATATAGCACTATATACGAGTTGGGTACGGGATGTCACTAAATCGAGACGAAGTCATGAAAGCACTAAGAAAAGTGGACCCAACTATGCGCTAGAAAAGCACGAAAACCTTTACGCAGAACATACACATCTCTAAGACCTAATTATACATGACATACTGACAGATATGACAAACTAAAACCGTATGGCTTCCCTATCCATGGCTGTGTGGATGGCTTTGTCGGAAAGTCGTTTGGTTGAAGGTTTGCAAAAGCAACAATGATTCCATAGTTCCCAATCTCGTCATAGGGCAGATTTGGATTAAACCGATTATTTTATGTATGTGCAAGTTGAGAGAGGAACTTCTATGACCCCTCGTGATTGGGAAGAGACAAAAACAATTTACATGGACATTTACATGCACGCCTTTCATTAAATTTATTTTTTAAACATGTCTTAGGCATTGAAAGGTTTTTGACCTTTTTAAACATATTCTTTATTATCACTTTATTATCGTATCCACTGCCTCTTTGCGGCTTTTTTAATTTCGAGATTTATAGCCATCGAGAAATCATAGTAACCATCATTAAACGTTATGGGAGGGAAGTTTCACAAATACAAAGCAAGTTGAGGTGTTTATGTACTTTTCAGCTTTTTTTGAACGAAAAAAACAAAAACAAATAAGAATATGTTTCATAATGACATACAAACTCTTAACTCCAACTGATGCAACAAATTCAACTTCAAACAAATTCGAACTAATTTTAAGCCCATGATATTCCTTGCATTGCTTTTGTAAGCTTCAAATTAGTATGCTAGTTGCCATACAAGACACAACTAATTATAAACAATGTAAGTAAATAAATGATAAACTTTCTAAAGGTACAAAGTTTCTTGATAGCTCGATTAAATTTGTAAGTACGAACTCAAAACAAGGCATGAATTACTTTTGATACTGACACGTTTCCTTAAAACGTTTGATAAAAATAATAAATCAACTGAACAACTGTGACTTTGCAAATAAATTGAACAGAAGAAAGTATATACAATTCAAAAATATATTTCCAATTTTGCTATGTCAGTCTCAATAAAAAAGCCTAATATATGCCCCAATTTTCGAAATTTTTGATCGGATATAATAAAAACAACCTTAATGGATGCAAAAGTTACACTTAATTTCTGTTTCCTGTATCTGTGTCTAAGTGGCTCCTTACAGATATTTTGGTTACTTATGACACGTTTCTTTGCTGGCGTGTTAGGATTAGACTCCATTTACACCTACTTAAAAAATAACATTTACAGAACTTTTTAGAGCTGTAAGTAAAATTACGTAAGCATATTTTTGGCAAGCTCTTGTTTTTGTAAAAACGAAAACAACAAAAACCGTTTTTTTTTTCGATAACGGTTAAACGTTTAAGATAATGTGCAAGAAATCATTACAACGTTGCGCAGTTAACAAGACAACGTTTTTTCCTTACTAAAGAAACGTTTTTCTACAACGTTGAAAACGGTTAAACGTTACAAAACGTATTACAATTTGCCACCAAAATCCTTGGGGACGTCACATATATACTTTTGCTACTGCAGAGGATATTGGTCTGCCCATTGCAACACCATCAGTTTCCTTAAAAAATTTGGCGTCAAATAAATAACATGTTTTAAACTATATAATGAAAAGACATGAAACTGTCTATTTGTAATTATCATCACCTTGCATACGTTCCCCAATGATGTACAAGTGTCATTTGATATGTTTGTTTACAGTCAAAGAACATCAAACGAAACCATTCACTGGTGATCCAACACACAAAATATTGGTGTAGATGGGAATCCCTAGTTATTGTATTTTAGGGAGTCCGTAGAATGGAATTGGTGCTTGTGTATCTCAATGTCTAAGTCTATGAGTTAGGCTTTTTCCTATAGTGTGTTTCTTTTTGTAAGAGGTTTATTGCTTGCTTTACACTCGCAATAACTTCTTTAGTTGGTAAAATTGCTGTAGCGAGGCAAAATTCATTCATTTGACACAACACTATTATTTTCATTCATTAGTCACTTGGAAGATAAATTCGAAGTTCTTTGATGTATTAAAGAGCGTTTTTTAAGTATCCACTAAACAACTGAGTTAAGAGAGTTTTTTTAGCTGTGGTTTTGCAAAATTTCAATTCTCTATCTTAATTCTGTATTGTGGATTTTATCAGCTGATTATATTGGTCGGTCAATGAATTTGGTAATCGATTTCATACGATTCAGATGAGTCCGTTCTGGGAATGGCGGGCAGCTTGCAGAGTACTATAACTTCTTTCCCCTTTGCCAAAGAAGTGAGTTTATTTTGGCTTTTTCGACATCTACAGCAGTCATCAACAGCTGTCATCAACAGGAAAAGTTTGATTTTTTCGTTAGTACTTGTCCGCACGCCTGTTAGACCAATTATTACCCGTCTGAATTTTTTTCCATTTAAAGTTTAAAAAAGAGACTAAGACGAGTTTTAAATTCATTAAACAACATGAAAATGAGTCCTACTGGTACCATTTTCATTTTTATATCCTTTTGTTTGTGGAAGAAAAGAACTCGTATAACAAAAAACTTTCAAAAATACCTAAGCAACGGTGGTGGTTCCCCGTAGTAACAAAACAGTTGATGCAGCTATAATGGCCTAATATTTCTATGTTATCTGGTCAATTGAATAATGTTTCATATAAATAGAGGAATGTGTTTTGAAGTCCCCTTACCAGCAAAAATAATTTTTCATTTCCCGGTTTGAACATTATGTTCGAACAAAAACGAGATTGCGTTTATTGTCAACCTAAGTTGTGATTGTTACTTTGTTTTTTGTTAATTTATAGTGATACAAGAAATTTCGTGGAAGGAGAAAAAATACCGAAAAATAAATTGTAAACGACCTTTACATAACATCAATAAACAAAACATAGAACGTGCCCAACGTGACACTACTGTTGACGTCAACCTTCACAATTTCCAAACCCTTAACTTTTCTAATTAAGCAATGTTTACACTGAATTATGGTCTTGATGTGATCGGTAGAGTGCGAAAATCCTTCGGTGTTGCTATTAGCGGCTTTTTCAAAAATCTTGAAAAAATGGTTGACGTCATTTGTGAACAATCCCTAAGAAACTTAGTCTCTAACTACATTGCAGTCTTTGTTCTTCATAGACTAGTTTAATTAAATGTTTTCAAGGTTGAACTTTTCATCAGAGTTTAGATTAATATCAATTTAGTATTTGGGATGATACTTTCGCTCCAAATGCATCCAGTTTTATCAAACTCCAAATCAGGACATATACTAAATCAACTCTTCTTTAGCTTAAGATGCCTTCATTTGATTGGGTACCTTGGAACTTTTAAATCACAAGTTCTGACAGTACTGTGTGTATCTGTGACACAGAAAATCTGAGAAAAAGTAAAGTTTTAAAAAACTTGTTGAAAATGCTCTTAGTTTTGTTGTCATACTTTCCTATCTCTTTTTAATGAGAAATAATTTCAATGTACTACTTACAAAACCAATAATTTCACTGTCAGTCTCTCTTATATTAGAATGACCACATCACATTTTTTTCACTTTGTATGTATATACTACTCTTTTTAGAATATCCTTCCAAATAGACGAAGAACAATAGAGGAAAAAGAGGAGACATACAAGATTACTCCTCGTACAGTAAGTAAAATTAACAATATTTCTACCGCTATATCAAATATCATCTCGTACCTTCTCACAACTTTGAAGTATCAACTGTGAAAACCCTTAATGAAAGAACCCTTCCTTGCAATGGAAATTTCACAAATTAGACACAAAATTATATTAGACACGGTTGATATTCCAGTAATGAATGAATAGAAGACTATTTGCTTTTTTATAAAAACAATTTTATAAGAGCATGAGCCTCGGATCTAGCCAAAAAATGAAAACAAAATTAGAACAACCTGGGGCTCCAGTCTGTGATTCATAAATTAAGAGCAGGCTAAGCTGCCTGAATTTTCTGATAAAATATATGTAGAATCGGATTTTCATTTGACAAAAACCAACGAGCGAGTTGAATTCGTAACGGAGTGCGTGAATGTGCATCCATATCAAACCGAAAGAATGTTTTTTGTTAGTTTTCTTGAAAACATTAATGCAATGAAGCCTATTCAAAACTGTACCGTACCATTTCAAATGTTGAAACTTTTCCAAACCAATTCAGTTTAGAAACTTTAAATGTCAAAGAAAATTCAATCTAAAACATGCTTTAATATATCA
The DNA here is from genome assembly GCA_027922465.2 of Turritopsis dohrnii. Taxonomy (NCBI): domain Eukaryota; kingdom Metazoa; phylum Cnidaria; class Hydrozoa; order Anthoathecata; family Oceaniidae; genus Turritopsis; species Turritopsis dohrnii. The sequence continues at coordinate 672,567 of BQMF02000167.1, forward strand.
CATTTTCCTTTCAAATGAATTATCACTGAAGACATCCTTGGATGAATGTTTCCTGAGTATTATTTTTTAACTGGACATGCCCAACACTTCACTCATGTCTTTGGCTCAGCAGATCCATTTCAAGTGTATGAGATGTCCAACAATCATACGTTTCGTCCTCATTCATACATTGATATTGATAACTTTTGATAATGTGATATATATACACCTGAAATAGTAAAACGAACATATAGATTAATAAGAAAATGATAGTAACTTATTAGTATGATTTTTCCTAAAAGTAAAATCACTTTAAATAATAATGTAACGTTATATCATTAGACTGAACTCAAGTAGTATACACAAAGGTATACAGTTTGTTGATTAAGAAACTGTTTATTTTTCAGTAATCTAATTCATTTAAAGAAATTTTGAAAACCGTAGCCATTTCTCTAAGCTTAATGTGTTGTAAAGTTTCACCTGGGCGAATGTTATAAATTCTAACATATATACAATGCAGTTGTGGTATATTGAATAGCAAATCAGACTATATATTTCAGCCATTAGGTAGGTAAATGTTGTTTACAGTTTTTGTTGTAAAGCAGCAGTCCAATTTGATTACCAAAAGTGACAAAGATTTTACCCTTTCAAATTCCATCATGATGTATATATATATAAACTGTTTTGATTTTTGCTGAGTGGATTACATTAGAAATAATCAATGTCAATTTTTTTCTGCATATCGTACTACCCCAGAGGGTAATAAGTCTATACGCCACATACTAATCATACATTTCCAATTCGCAATAAAAATTCAAGGAGTAATTAACAAAAGCTTGTCTACTAACTAATAATGTTTGTTGCTGTGTTGACTTGGTTGGTTTGTTATTTGGAAATGGAACTCTTAAACAGTGCCAATAGTTCAAAATACAACACAAAAGTCTAACTAACCATGGCTGAAATGAGATTGAAATATAAAAACTCTAAAAAACTCTTTAAGATAAAAGCAAAATAAAATGATAAAGGCTCAAAAAATAAGAACAACCACATCCAGGACAAATTTTACGGGACCTTATAAAACAAAACTAGCATAACCTGGACAAGAAGATTTCAAAAACAACTTCGTATATTCTGCCATCTCTCAAAATATCCTTTAAGACTAATCCTAAATACGTTTAGATATGTTTTAGATATGTTTAGCATGAAATAAAGTCTGCCTTACCTACAGGTTGTGCAACGCTATCCTCTATTTCTTTTTAGAGTCCACGACTCCAAGGACGAAGGTATTAATGCAATATCACTAAAGTATATTTTTTGTGCGCCGAAATTTCCTTTTGGTGTAGCTCTAGGGTAAATCAAAGACGTGGGGTGATCTGAGGTGAAGTTGGCATCAAATATATGGGAAAACGAGAGGATTTGACAAAAGTTGCTAGTGACATTCTCATGGCCCCCTAATTGTTCTATGTTAGTTAAAAATTCAACTAAGATTCAAGTTTTTCTATGTTCAATCAATGTTACTTTAAATTACCTATCAGAGCCGAAAGAGGTCAAGTACAAATCCCGAAGTACTGCAAGGCAGGAAGAGGGATTGAAAAGCGTATCAAGTGAGTATGGAATATTCAAATTTGTACCTATTTACCATGTTTCTGTGGCTGATATTTTTGTAATTTTTTTTTTTAGGAAAGGAATTTTTGGAAATGTAGTATGTAGTATTTTCCTAACTTTTTGTGTGAAAAATAATTCCCTTGTTTACATAGTGACATTCCAATGGATTTTGATAACAAAAGACAAAGTGTTTTCAACATTTGCATTCACACTTTTGATGCGTTTCTTTTTAATATGATGTATACAGTGTTCTGTGCTATATTGACAATTTGCTTTATTTTTTGTATAAAGAAGCTAAGTTATTCATCTTGAGCAAGTATAATAAGCTGAAACATAAAATATTTCATCGCTATGTGTCTGCAAGGAACGATACGGAAAAAATAACATTGAAAAAAAATTGTTTGGATAAATAGTTATTGAATTTTGATATCAATATTGCAGCACTTTTACGAAAATGATGTTTTCTTTTATTATTTCTGAAACTTATCAAAGTTCCCTGGACTGTCACAATAACATTCTTTGTAAATTTATTACCTATTATATTTTCCTATGCTACTTTCCTGGTGGATCTCCTATGAAGTCTGCCTTACAAATCTGTTACAATGTTGGCCTTTTATAAAAAGATTCCGAACAAAGCTTAAATCTGATGACATACATTAGCTTTCCTTTGTTTTGCAAAACTATCTTTTCTATTGAATAAAATAAGAATTTCATAATTTATTTCCCAAATAAAGCTGATGTTTACACAACAAGATTGGCTTCATTTATTGAGTGTCAAACTGAGTTTCTGTACTAAGAAAAATTTCAGAAGTTTTAACAGTACAAAGGACTTTTACTTGTTACTTTAAAAATGTTTCTATATTCTGTTTTTTTTATCTTTTTAGATAATGCAACGGAGTAAGCCGAGTTCCTATTATTTATGATCAATGACATAAAAGTATCTCTTTAAAGTAGCTGTCTCTGGGGTTGTGTTAAACAAAATTTGTATATTTTCGTAGTAGTAGATTTACAAGATTCAGAGGATGAAGATCATGGGTTACCCATTAGGTATGAAATACTTTAAATTCCAATAAATATTTAGATTTCTGCATAGGCAAGAAATACATTAAAACTGTATTCGGCTGTTTTTCTTATTTTCCAAACTTAGCACTTATATGAACCCAATATATTTAATGCATGTCAGCAACAAAACCACATAATTTGCGTTACTGAATAGGAAAATAGTAATTTAAAAGATAATTCTTTTTATTTCTAATTAGAGGAATCTGTTAAGTATGTTTTGGTGTTTCACTTTTTTAATTTGGTTGAGTAGAAAAAAGGTTATGGACACAAATTTGAAGCTGTCCTTGTAAAAAGCTTTAAAAAAAAGGACAAAAAAGCCGACCAAAATGTCTCAAAACAAGATTTATGTTTTTGTTACAGACCAAAAGATAATGAAACACATACACAATTAAATGTGCTGAAAGTTACTTTCCTTATCTATTCCCAATAATTAAGTAAAGTAAAAATTTCAAACTTTATTCACTGAAACATTTTATGAAGACTGTCTTCCATAAAATATTGAGAAATGCCACAACTCCGTACAACAAAATGTTTGAGTATCAATCCATTTTGCTAGATTCAATATTACTAAAGAGATGATAAGACATATAGTGTCTTTTCTTTCAATCACCATAGCCTTTTCATTAACATTACAGAATTTTAATCAAAGAACTACGCAGGAATATTTTATTCAATCGAAAGATATTTTTTGTGAAACACCAGTACTTATTTTTGACTCGGTATACTAAGGATGCACCTGTAGCTCAGTGTTCTCCTCAACTCCAAAATCAAAAATGTTGTTGTATTCTCAGAGCCACATTTTGATGTTTCCGTATATACTTGTATAATTCCCACATGTACAATATGTATAATGTAAATGAAGAAAACACTTTTGCTTCACATACAATATTTTGGCATTTGCAAATTTCAAGGGTCAATATTTGCATTTCACTTGACGAAGTGATATAAATATCTGAAGATTGTACCTAGCAACAAGATGTGTTTTGTTTTCTATATATACTGTATTTCCTCTAATCCCCAACCTCTGTGGGACACATTTTGAAACCAGTCGTTTATTAAAAACCAGACTAAACAAAAAATAGTTTTATAGCTGTATTTGTTTCCCTGCTTAAATTTTAATCGATTTTATAATTTATTACACTAGATCCTTCAAACCAAATCCCGTATCTTTAAAAAAATGCTTTGAGCTTGTTAAGTTCTATTGACAAAAGACCCATGACTAGCTATTTTTCAAGCATTTTTCTGCATTGATTTCTGATAATATAAGTTACATTCGTATTATAAACATAAAGGGATCAATATACTCTTAACATCATTTTGTACCAATAAAATATATGAAGAGTATTTCATGACATGCAGATGAAATCTAGTTTATTGAAATAACAATATCAGAAACTTTGCACAATGTCAACTATGCTGCCATAAAGACTTTGGGAGTTCCGTAATTAGAAATTTGATGTTGTATTATGGAAATCAATTAACTTTTATACAAAGTTCGAAAATGTTGTGACATTTTTCATGTTGCTGGTGATTTTGTAGAAATCCTTGACTGAAAGGGCATCATGTTTTGATTACAAATTTTTTTTGTATTTTATTGTATTCTCCTCACAATTTTCTACATAACTGCTATGTTTCTTTTGTAGGCGACCCATGCCAGTGAGTGCTATTGTTTTTGTTTGTTATATTTACATTTGTTGTATATCTTAGAGGGATAATTTGGGATTTTGGGATGTTGATTTATTATGTTAACTCAATGTTTATTTTTTAATTTTCAGAGATGGGTTATAGAACGAAGTAAGTAAAATTTAGATCATACATCCTAAAGGCTTAATTGCTGACCTTGATTAAGAAAATAACTGAAGTATAACTCTTACTTTATCTGATTTGCGTCTTGCTTTATCTGAGCAGCGGTTTACTTTATCTAAGCAGCAATTTGCTTTATCTGAGCAGCGATTTACTTTATCTGAGCAGCGATTTACTTTATTTGAGCAGCGATTTACTTTATTATTTCCTTTTTTATAGGAAATGCTGCAATAAACATGGTAAGTGAATTGTCTAAGGAGGATTTAAGTGCACGTAACTTCATATTTTATTGACCAATAAAGCTTTTTTCTTTCAGGATGGGGCTGGACCAGCAAATCGTTAGTATATTTCTTTCCGTCTATTTCCACTCCATTTGTTCCATTTGCATGTGAAAAATATTTTCATGAAGTAGGATCAAACATTTTATTACTAACATGAATCGTGTGACAAGTACTGGAGTGAAGCAAGCTTTATGGTAAGTTTGTAAATTGGGTAGATGATACATGATACATCGGGTGTTGCAGGAGGTCATCCAAAAGAGCACATACCCTTGATTAAGTTTGTGTCACTCATGAGAGTGTCAAATACTTCGGGGCCTCCAACCTAAGCCGTGGCCCTCCTGGAAAGCAGATGCAATAGCAACTGAGTGAAGGTAGCCACGTAAAACAATACCAAATAATTAAATAAATAAATAAGTATTCAAGTTCAAAAATATCAATTTGAACAAAAATTTTTATTACAAATAAGATCACCAGAAGCTTCATTTTGGAATGAAAGAACAGAGAATTGTGTTTTGTGCTAGGTGAAGGTGGCAAGGGTATTGAATCCATTTTAAAATTGGAAGTTTTTTTGGAAATTTTCAAAGGATATTGAAATAATGAACTTTTGAAAAGGTAATTAACCTCTGCGTAAGATGCTGGGAATAATTTTGAAATTAAGCATTGTTGTTTGGGAGTTTCAGTTTAAAACTGAAAACGTAACAGTGGCATTGGCAGTAGTTGAATCCTGAAACTGTAGTATTTATCATAAACAAAGATAGAGATATTAGAACTTTAAGCCAACCCACTTCACGTCTAACTGTGATGTCTGTGTTTGCTTCGATATCGTATAATGTAAAAAAGAGACTTCAGTTGTAGATTCTTCCGGGTCCTAGGCAACTATCAATATTAGAGCATCCAACCTCGTTTTCAAGTCATAGAAATTAAACTTGAAGAGGTGTGCCATTATGTTTTTAAAAGAAATTTCATTTACGCTAAATGAAGATACACTTTTAATTAAATTGCTTCACAACGTTTTTAGTTACCTTGATGGCCATGGTTTAGAAACGTTTTTCAGGTTCCGAGAACAAAATCTGAATGTAGGAAGAAAACTTCTTAAGACTACTTCTTTTTGTAACAGCAGTCTTTTTAATTTTTAATCTTTGTTTCTTTTTTATAGGAAACGGCGATTTTGATAATGTAAGTGAAAATATAAGATGACAATAAATATTTTACATATGAATTCATACTATTTTAGTTATTCTTTTTTATTAAGCGATAGCTATTGCAATGCTTGATCTGTTTTACCGTATATGTACGCATAGAAAAATCATTTTTATCACATGCATTTTGAACTTGACTGTAATGATAATAAAGACTTGTATTATAAGAGAGTTACTTTTGTTTACAGGTTGGGGATGAACAGGATGAATCAAGTAAGCATCATTTTTCTCACTATGTTCCTATTCTTATTGTAAAAAACATTTGAAAGGTGACATTAAAGGAATAAAGTTTGAAATAATCCTCCTAAATTTTGTATTGCATTTTTTGAAATTTATTACAAAGGAAAAATATATAGGTGTTAATTCCATTTACAATTTTTCATTTGAGCCAAGGTCAAAAAGATTTTCGAGAAAATGTCCTTACTCTACTTGTCAGTGGCATTTGGATGTTATTAGAAACTACTTCCTTTTTTAGCGGATGATTCTGTGTTCGAAGCAGAAGTAATGTATGCAAAGTATAATTGTTTTGATTACTGTATTTATAGATTGAATAAGGGATAATTGGAACAAATCTTTCTTTTAGGAATAGAACACCTCCGGTATGTATGAATCTGATTCATCTGATTTGTTAAGGAAGGATTAAGAAAACTGATGTTTGAATTTTGGTCTTGTCAGCATTTTTTACTTGTATCCATCTGGAGATGGAGATAAATGTCTTCTATGGTAATGATAACTCTTAATTATTTATTTTTTTATTTTTAAACATTTAGAATATTAGAATGTGCTTCGTTCGAAGTAAGTTAATGCCTTTTTTGTTGTTTAATGTTTATTAATAATTGTATTTCTTTACATAAATTTATATGGAGATCTAAACTGATCAACTAGGTTTTTGTACTGACGTTTATTTTCTTCATTTTTTTAGTTGAGTCGTTGCAAACACCGGTAAGTGTACTTCTCAGTCCAACAATGGTTTTAATGCTATGTAATTGTTGTAATGTTAACATGTTCTGAGATATCAAGAGTTTCATCAAACATTGGAACATAAGGAGAGAGTTATTCTTTATTGTACAATAAGATATTTTCCAAATTGTTTTTACCACAGTTGTACACCACAATATTTTTCATTGGTTTCTGCTTTCTAAATTACTTTATGTTTTAGGGACCAAACATGAGTTGGGACCATGAAGGTATTGAATTTTTCTATATCATATGTGACGTTATAGGGGATTTTGCTAACAAATGATAAAACGTTTTATAACGTTACAAAATGTTCTATTGCCAATAGCGCAATGTTGTAAACATTTCTTAAAATGTTTATTCGTTTCGCTTTTACATATAAACAATTAAATGATTTTTACAAAAAACATTTTCAGGCCTGGAAACATTAAGCACTAGAAAAAGTTTAAAATCATTAACTCGATTAAGCTCAACTCTCGCAAAATGTTTTTGCCTTCCGTTGTCCAATAAAATGTCTCAGTTTGTTTGGAAACATTTGAAAGTCGTTATCCAAGGACCACTATTTCCTCTAATTAAAAATTCCACGTTTTGGATGCCGTGCTTAATTAAGGGACGCGTTCATTAGAGGGTGAAGTTTATCACAAAATGAAAAATTAGATTAAAACAAACTTGAACAACAATGCTTTCTTATCCTAAAAACAATACAAAAGATTATGTGAACAAAGGATTCGTACAAAAGAATGTGACTGGCGGCTGTAAGACGTAATAAAATCAAGTTATATATAATACACTTGTGAGAAAAACAGGAAAATTTATTGAGAAATGAAAAGAGCTTGTATTCTGCAAGATCTGTTATACGAAATTAGTTGCGAAGTAAATTGAAAGTATTATGTTACCTATTATTACTTATTATTTTCTTCAACGATAATCAATGCTGCCATAGCTATTAAAGCTACTAACATACGTCATTCACTAGAAATCCCATTACAAACAAAGAAGATTTTGCTATTAACAAATAAGTTCATGTATACAGGCGGTAATCTACATTTATATCTAACAAATTGGTCCAATTAAACTGATTGTGCATTTCAGCTTTGAGCATATTTATTCTCATTCAGTTAAAGATTAAAGAAAAACTTTTAATTAAATTAATTCGCAACGTTTTTAATTATATTTAGGGACTTTTTTTCGGAAATGTTTTCAGGTTCCAAGAACAAAGTCTGAATGTAGGAAGAGACAAAAGAAAACATTTTACTGTCTGCTTGACGATTTCAAAATTTCTCTTTTGAAATATTCACCTTCATTTGAGTAAAAAGTCTATTTGTTTCCTTCAACTTCTTAAGTGACAGCAGGTCATACTTCATTGGCATTATTCTTTTTTTAAAATTAATGCGTTGTAATTCCTTTGATGTAATTATAGTATTGGAGAAATAACTATTTTTATTCTTTATTTGTTTCGGATTGATAGAATATTTATCCATGGAAGTAATATTAACAAGCCATCTTTTTTACTTTCTTAGGAGAGCAATTCAGTTCCAGTGTAAGTGATGATGCTGGTTGTTTTAATTACGTTTTGGATGATGTTATAAAGTGAGAAATCTTTTATTACCTATGATTGCCTAAATTTCTTTTCCTTTAATTTTTAGGAAATGGAATGGGACCATTTTTAACTAGTTTTTTTGTTCGTTTGTTTTTTGTTCGTTTGTTGTTTTTATTGACTGCATCTAAGTATCCTAGACAACGATGTTGATTTTCGCTGGATAAGGTTTGGTACCATCTTGATAATACCATGAAATTTATTTCGGATTGGTAGAATTTGCATTTCGGTTTATTTACCGTGAGATTGGTCTTCTTTATTTGTTTGAACAAACCTTCCAGATCCTCCTCATGATTTTCGTCATTTGGTGGGTGAACGATGATGTTGTCACTAATGAATCTTACTCCATGTCGTTTTTCGGGTCGACGTTCCAATGCACTTTGGAAAATTTCACTGGTGTTCCAAATTCCAAATGGTTGAGCTGAAATTCAAGTGTCGGTATCGAAAATGTCTCTCTTGATGGCTTTGTTTATGTCTCCAGCGTCTAAAAATACCCTTATATCTCCATTCGCTTTTGGCGTCACTTTGATATTACTGATCTGTGCTTGAGGTGTGTTAACTGGTTCTATTATTCCATTTCTGTCTAGTTCATCAATTTTTTTTTGTATTCTCTCAAGAACACAAAAAGGCTGACGTCGAAGCTTTGGTACGACAGGCACTCTTATTTATAAATAAATCCCATTTTTAATCTCTCAATCTTCCTTCATCCTTGAAAAATTCCTTTGTACTTGCAAGCGAGTTTCTTGATTTTTGCATTGTTTTTATTTAAAGGACTTACCACCGTCGCGACTTTCGCAACTTGTAAAAAATTAAAACTTGTTCACGACCTAAATTTCTGTGGCTGCTAATCTTGTTTTGCTTTCCAACGTTGTTTGAAAATTTCCTACTAACGGTAATGGTTTACTTGCTCCGTAAGGAAAAAGCTTTGCTTGTGTTTTTCTAATTCTGGTTGATGAGGGTTTTTGAAGCAAATGTTTGTAAGTATTCTTATCGATTGTCGTCACTGTTGAACCAGAATCTATTAACATTTTTATCTTTTGTATCTTTTTATGACGTTTACCAGTTTTGGTTTCGTTTGCTGTACAGTGTTTATTGTGGAACATCACTGAATTGGAACCATCTCCTACTCAGATAATTCTCCCCTTTCTGTATGCACATTTATTATTTGATGAGTAACGAGGTTTTCTATTGTTGCATATGGAGTTTCACTATGAGCGTTCTGTTTGTATTAACTTGATTTGCTTGTGTTCTTGATCGACAAACTTTCAACAAGTAATTAAACTTTCCACAATTATATCATTTTCGTTCCTTCACAGGGCAAATACTCTCCTGATGTAAAATTGTCCTCACATTGAAAATAAGATTTCCTTCTTCCACTGTATTTTCCGTGGTTTCATCATCCTCATGTTTATTAATTGAACTTCCAATTTACATTTCTTCTATTAGAGACTGGACAGCTTTGTATTCTTACCCGATGGATAGTCCTTTGGCCAATGTCAAGTTATTTTTGCTTAAATACTTCTTCTGGAGACAGAATCTCGAATTTCTTCATCAGTATTTGTAAACTCAAAGTGTAATGCCAAGTTCTTTAAACGTGTTGCATAACTCGTTATCAGTTTGTTTCTTTTCTGGCTTGCTTCAATAGGAAAATTATCTGTAACTAAGTAAATAAATATCTAATTCCTTTTTAACTTTTTGTGTAAGTTTTCCCCGTCCTCTGATACAAAAGGTTCCATAGGATATATTTGGTAATTGCTTTTGCCATATTTTTTAATATAAGTATCTTTGACATTTTATAAAATGAAACAAATGTTGCATACTAATCTTAATGCCTAACCTAATGTTCGTTAGATACTTGAATGCTGTTGAGATATAGAATTTCACTTTGATATGGCTTAATTCGTTTGTAAAAAGTTATCTCTTTATAATGGCGCATGATTTAAGCAAAGCCAACTGGTAATGTTTTGCTGCTTCTTCAATCAATTATGTCTTCAGTTTACTTAAATACTTCTTCGTTGTAAATTTCCTTTTCCACTTCCTCTTTTTAACAAAAACAAAGGCTGTGGTAGAATTCTCATCTGGACTTTTCTTTTTCTTTGTTTTTATTTCTGATATTCTGAGTAAAACATTGCCTATGGTTCTGGTTCATACTTGGATACTTTTCAATTTTTGGATTTCTGCGAAAGCAAGAAATACTTTAAAACCGGCTTTGTTTTTCTTTTTTTTTTTTTTTTTCTGCTGTCCAAACCTAGCGGTTTTTTGAAATTTCGTGCGTACATTTACATGAAAACTACCAAAACATTTTTTATAAAGTATTTTAGTATTTTGCCACTTTTTCACGAAAAAACAGACATTTCTCCCACTAAAAATACAACGGAGAACTTCAGTTTCACCAAATTCGAAGCATCGCTTGTAATAAACTTATGATTTTCGTTGTTGGTAACATCTTGTGGTTCGAAGCTCTCTTGCAGTTAGGAAAAATTTATCGAAGTTGTTCATAGTTAAACTTTTTAAAAGCTATATTTTTGAATGCTTAGTAGCTAGATTAGGTAGGTAGATACGTAGTTAGTTTTAAACAAAGTATTTCTGATGAGTTTTTCGCTTTTACTTTGTTTCTTAATTTTTTTTTCGAAAAAGTTTGTGTTTTTTTTTTCTCTTTTAGCTCTTACATCGTTTCTTTTTTAAAAAAACTGTCATATAAAATGTGTATCCATGGTTACGATTCGCACCTTACGCATATTTCTTTTCTTTGTATGTAAAAGCTTCTGTTGTTTTTAGTTAAGTCCTATTTTACACTTTTTAAAAGGTAAATTTCCATCATCCCTGCGAACAAAAGTTGACAAACCTTCTAGCGGGATTAACTGTATAGTTCTATTTTCGTTTTATCTATTTTTGATCTATATATATATATCAGTTATGCTTTCATGGATTCCTAGGGAGTGTGTGATCAAAAATGTTATGTTGTATTGTAGACGTCATTCAATCTTCGAATTTGAAGAATGTCACTAGTCTTTCATTTTTTATGCTTCAGCTGGTTTCGCAGAAATCCTTATGCCTGTCAGGGCATCTTGTTCCACTTCCATCGCTTTGCTTAATGAATTTTATTTGAGTTCTATTGGTGAATAGTTGATAACATCTTATCACTAATTTGCAAACAGATCATAAGCCAATACTATCCCAGGTTCTTTTACTTGCACATGCAACTACCTTGTTTTGATCATATTTATTATTTGCAAATTCTCAGACCAGAACATTTTCTTCTTCAGAGAATTCCATTGGATGATTAAAGATCAGTGAACTGTATCTCGCTGAATATTTTTGATAAAACTGCAGTGTCTAGTATTTAGTTAAAGTGGTGATAGTGACTTCCACTTTCTCCATAGCATTCAGAATGTCATCTTTCATCTGTTTTAAAAGAATAAAACGCCATTATTAAAAGTATAGAGTCACAAGCACAAGCATAGACAGTAAAAAACCAAAAGATAAAATTTTTGAGAGAAGTTTTTCGTAAAAACTATTTACATCGTCAGTCTCCTATGTACAACTAAATTCATAACAATAAAATCAAACTACTTATACCTTTGAGCTATCATATATATTAGACTTGGGAATACGATTAATAACGTAACTTAAGTAATCCCATTGCGAAAAAGTGACACTGATTGGTGATTGACTTGGTCATTTAATTCCGGTTTCCGGTTTTCGAAAATTTTTCTTTTGCGGAAGTGAGAAGGCTTATGACTACTAAATTCCTATAAATGTTTTGAAGGTTCGGACTTTCTCTTCTTGTCCTCGTGTTCAGAACATCTAATAGCGCAGTTTCGTTCGGTTTTTCTAATATAGGTTTTTCCGCAAGAGCACGTTCCTTCATAAATTACACATGATTTATGGGCAATTTTGTCCTTGAGTGGAAATAATGATCTAATATTGCGTGTTGACCAAATAACAACAAAACGACATTTCCCTTTCGTGAAGATTTCAACTCTTTCGATAAACTTTTTGTCATCAGATTCGTTACTAGGACAGTAAGGTAGTTTGAAGACAATTTTAGAACGATCCTCGAACAGCCAACCAGGAATCAAAGGCTCGTTATCCGATTTGTTTTTGTTTTTACACTTGATTGTGAATAAATGATTTGGTTCTCGATGGACTGCACAACATGTTTCATGATTAATTTTTGAAGACTTTTGACAAAACTGATAGCAGCAATATTGGACGGGAACCTTTACTCTGTGTAGGGTTTGTACATTTCAGTATTGAGCCATTTTGATGTTTCTAAAGATTTTATTGTTGATGATCTCTGTCAAAGGTGATTCAAATTCATTAGCAAGTAATTTTATCACTTCTATTCATAAGTTAATCACTTTGGATGGCTTTAGTTTCATTAAGTACCTGGTTGCAATTGCTTTTTGAGAATGGAAAACATAATGGTGGTTCGGAGATAACTCTTTAATCAAGCTGAGGATGAAGCTGATATCTATGTTTATGTCTCTACATAGAATAATACTACTGCCCCATTTGGTTGAAATTTGTGCGATCAGACGGTCCATTTAATTTAACCATACTTTGTTACTAATATTGTTGATATAAGGTGGTAGGATCCTATCAATGTGGCTGAATTCATAGGTGTTTGAGTTTATGTATATTGCCACCTTCCTTTACACATTTAAACTTTAACATAATTGAGCATAAGTTTGTTGTGCTTCAACCACATTTCAGGTATGAGAAATACGTTGACGTTGCACAAACTCCATATAATAAGTAACACCATCAATAAGTTGGTTACTTTTAATTTAGTTACAACTACTGAAATGCATCCACAGAACTTTTCATCTCTTTCTCTTTATTATTTACTGTTGTATTGTTGCTGTAACTTTTTTTAGGAAAATGTCCTTCATATACACTTTCAGAACTTTTAATGATTAAGTTGGTTTTCTGTCCAAAGCTTTTAATGGGATTCAGCTTATCCTTTCGTTTCCTTTGATTGATTTTCTTTTCTGCTATAAATAAAGCTCTGTATATAATGTATACAGGCTATAATAAACCATAGTTTTCGCTATATCATCTCCCTTCTGAAATTATACAACATCAGCTATATCTTATCATATGTTTTATGTTTCTCCTGGGATATATTTTAAGCTAAATCTTAAATTGTTTATCTTCTTTTAATGAAGAATTTTTATTTGAAATGATCGGTGCATCTTTATTATCCACTTCTAAAATTTCTTAGCATGACTAATATCTCAAGTGTATGATTGGTTGTTATTGGCAACAGTTATCATAGAGACGTTTTTTTTTTTTGTAACAGTATGATATCATAGAAGCTGCTAGTTGATCCTTTTTGGTTCATTTCATGAGATGTTCATCACAGACATCGACTTTCGATTCGGTTACTTTGTAGGTCTTTGCAAAATTATCAGTGATTTTCTGCCGGTCATTAAGGTTGTTAATTTTGTCAAAACATAAGCGGAGGACAAGAAAAAACAAGAATTAGATGCAAAGCTTTCGACTATATTGTCATCATCAGGTAATGTTGTATTCATCAATTAATTTTGTTACTGATGCAGATTTTGTTATCAATATGTTGTGTAACTTCTGTCAAGTCAAGTGACTAAAGAACTGTAAAATCCAGTGGATGATTGTGGAGAATTTCTGAAATAAAATAACCGTTATTCCTGTTCTTATCCCCAATTCTTTCCTTCGGTGAGAGCAGTTCACATGTTGCGTTTGATTGAGATGTAAGGGTGTTGTCTGACAATTGTCAATTACAGTATTCCTGTAATAAATCTGCTACTTTGTTTGAATCAAATGGTGGTCCATTATCACTTTTTGGTTCCTTTTGGCAACCCAAATAATGATAACATGTTTTTGTTTTTGTAGTGCATCAAACCTTTTTCAGTAAAGACCTCTGTAAGATTACTGAATGGTTCAGTTAAATCTGTCTTTAAGCTTTGCATAAATTGATTTTTGGAACCAGAAGCATTTTGAATAGAGGCACTGTTTTGTCTTAATGATTCCAAGGGGTCCCTGTTGTGTAAGTGATCTAATCTGTTGACGATGCGTTTTTGTAATTACTATACGATGTTCACGAAGAACTAAACCGTTTTGTACACAAAGATCATATAGTATTTTCTTGTAATTTCGGGTGGTTGGGTGACAATCAAAATTTCCTGTTTCGATAGCATTTGTAAGTTCGATTAAATGTGGGCGTTCGATGTTGCTATAGAAATTTCATCAATTGTTATAGTTTTTGGTAGTGATAAATTCTGAATGGAACTAACATTTTATTTCAGTTTTGATAAGTATTTAATTCTCGAAATAAAGCCAGTTATCTTCTCTTTTCCAAGGTGATGCATAATGTTCAAGTGATAAAGTAGAAGACATGATTGCCAATGTTTGATACGAGCGTTTGGTTTAGCTTTGGGTCCAAAGATAAATTCCAGTGGGTGGTCGACACGTACATCAAATTCAGTTTGATACAAATATAAAAGTTTCTCTATGTACCCCAAAAGTGGGTACGCTTCTTTCTCTATTGCACCGTAATTTTTTTCACTCGAAGGGTGGTTCCGACGAACTGAACAGGGCGTTCATTATGTCCGTTCTCGTCTTCTTGAAGCAAGATTCCCCCAATGGCGTCATTGGAAGGGTTAGTTACTTAAATGCTTTTCTTGTTAGGATTGAAAAATTTAAGAACGGTTGTAAAGGTGACTTCATGCTTGAGAATGTCGAATGCCTTTTGGTGGTTATCAGTCCATATGAAATGCACGTTCTTCTTCAGAAGTTCACAAAAGGCAGAAATGAACCTCATTAAATGTGTGCAAAGTCCTAACAATGATCTTAGTTCATTGACGCTCGATGGTGATGATGCATTTTTCCAGATGTTTATTTTGGCTGGATAAGGTTTGATACCATCTTTCCCGATGATAGCACCATTTGCATTTCGGTTTATTTACCGTGAGATTGGCCTTCTTCATTAGTTTGATAGTCTGTTAGCCTAATGTTACGATAAAGTCCTTCTTCGGCGAAAAATGTAGTTAAGTTTTTTTATTCTTCTGGTAAAGTAATTTGGCTGTACGCGTCACGAAGATCGACAGTTTGGAACCACTCATTTGCTGGAGCTGACATTCAAGGGTCGGTATCGTAAATGTCTCGAGCGTCTAAAAATACCCTTATATCTCCATTCGCTTTGGGCGTCGCTTTGATATTACTGATCTGTGGTTGAGGTGTGTTAACTGGTTCTATTATTCCATTTCTGTCTAGTTCATCAAATTTTTCTTGCATTCTCTTACGAACATGAAAAGGTTGACGTTGAAGCTTTGGTGCGACAGGTTCGCCATTCTTATCTTATTATACTAATCCGCAATCGTGCATCCCACTTTTATTTTAGAGAGTGTTGTGTTTTTTTCAAAATTTACGGTCAAAATCTTCTTAATCGTGGTCATTTTTTCGTTAGACCATTGATAATTGACGATTAGTATAATAGCACGCGGCGTGACGTCAGTTATTTTTATCTTATCACGGAGGAACCATTGCATTGCATCCCCAATCGAACGCGACGTTTTTGGGGAAATATCTCGCGAACCAATAGAGATAACTGACGTTTTACAGGGTCGGCGATACGGGTGATGGGGTGGCGCAACATTTGGACCTACATTTTTTTGGTATTGCGGCTATGACGTCATCAAAATCTTTGATCGACAATATCTCTGCAACGGTTGATCGTAGCGAAACGATCCCATACACTTTTTTGATCAGCTTTTCGAGCTCTACAACATGGGAACACTTTCCAGTCACGATTTTGTGATTTAATTTTTCGTCACCTATTTTCGACACATCCTTTTCGAAATTAAAGTCGTAAAAAACTTTTACGCGAGATACTAGTAATAAGATAAGGCCCGTTTCCACTTAAAAAAAAATGAGCGAAATGCGAAATATTTCGTTCGAATTGTGAAGTGAGCATGCGCAGTAGGTACAAATCGATTTTTCCTGCGAAATATTTCTCTTCGACAAAAGTTGAAAAAAGTTCAACTTTTTTTCTATCGAAATATTTCGATAAAATTCTGACCAATCAGATTGCAGCTTTGTTGTTTATTTTTCCCGTTCTTCCCCACAATTAAAAAATCATTTGATTTGATTGACATTTGATTTACAATTGTTATGTTTTTTTTAATTTAAGTGGGAAGGTTTTTTTAAATGAGCGAAATTTTTCGATCGAAAATTTTCGCATTTCGCTGAAGTTTTTGTGGAAACGGGCCTTAAGTAATTTTCAAGCATTGAAATAAATTTATTTATATCTGATTTAGTAGCTTGTGTTACAGTTTGGCTGACAGTACGCGATCCGATATATTGTGTTTTTAATTTACTAGCTAGTCTTATTATAATAATCCGCGTTGTGCATCCCACTTTTATTTTAGAGAGTGATATATTTAGTTTTAATTTACGGTCATCGTCCTCTTATGTGCGCGTAAAACCACGTAGATGCGAGAGACACTTTTTTCACGATCATTCCAAAAGCACGTGGCATCATTTGACGTCAGTTTTTTTATGATCACGGGGAATCATTGCATTGCATTCCCAATCGAACGCGACGTTTTAGGGAAAATATCTCGAGAACCAATAGGGATAACTGACGTTTTTTGGGGTCAGCGATACGGATGATGGGGGTGAGGCATCATTTGGGCCTAAATTTTATTTGGTACTGCGGATATGACGTCATCGAAATCTTTGATCAGCGATATCTCTCTAAGGGTTGGTCGTAGCGAAACGATCCCATACATTTTTTTGATCAGTTTTTCGAGCTCTACAACATGGGTACACTTTTAAGTCACGAATCCGTAATTAAAATTTTCTTCACGGGGCACGTACATGGGAATGGTGGATTTGACCTAATGTTTTCGAAGTTAAGTTCGGTAAAAAGTTTTTACCCGGGATACTAGTTTATAAATAAATCACATTTATAATCTCTCAATCTTCCTACACCTTGAAAAATTCCTTTGTACTTCCAAGCGAGTTAATTGATTATTGCATTGTTTTTATTTGAAGAACTTACCACCGTTGCGACTTTTGCGACTTGTAAAAAATTCAACCTTTGGCACATTTCGAAACATTTCCAGGGTTTGTTCACGACGTAAATTTCTGTGGCAGCTAATCTCGTTTTGGTTTCCAAGGTTGTCCAAGGTTCACTTGCTCCGTAAGGAAAAAGCTTTGCTTGCGTTTTTCTAATTCTGGTTGATGAGGGTTTTTGAAGCAAATGTTTGTAAGTATTCTTATCGATTATCGTCACTGATGAACCGGAATCTACTAACATTTTTATCTTCGCTCCTTTTATGTTGACATTTTTTGGTTTCGTTTGTTGTACAGTGTTTATTGTGGAAAATCGCTGAATTGAAATGATCTCTTCCTCATATAATCCTTAACTTTCTGTATGCACATTTATTATTTGATGAGTAGCCACGAGGTTTTCTATTGTTGTTATTAGGCGTTTCGCTATGAGCGTTCTGTTTGTTGTGTGACGAGTGATGTGCTTGTTTTCTTGATCGAGGAACTTTTGACAAGTGAATAAACTTTCCACAGTTATAACATTTTCGTCCCTTCGCAGGGCAAATACTCCTGATATAAAATTGTCCCCACATTTATAACAAGATTTCGACAATTTATTTGGCTTTGCTTTTAATTTTCTTTCTTCCACTACATTTTCCGTGGTTTCATCATCCTCATGTTTATTAATTGAACTTCCAATTTCCATTACTTCTATTAGAGACTGGACAGCTTCGTATTCTTACCCGATGGATAGTCCTTTGGCCAATGTCAAGTTATTTTCGCTTAAATACTTCTTCCTGAGACAGAATCTCGAAGTTCTTCATCAGTCTTTGTAAACTCAAAGTGTAATGTCAAGTTCTTTAAACGTGTTGTATAACTCGTTATCGGTTCATCTTTTTGTTTTCTGGCTTGTTTGAATAGGAAAATTATCAGTAACTAATTAAATAAATATCAAATTCCTTTTTCCAAAGTAACCACATTTTGTGTAAATTTTCCGCGTCCTCTGATACAAAAGGTTCCACAGGATATAAATATATCCTTATATATATGTTAATGCTTTTGCCATATTTTTCAATATAAAAAACACGATAATTTCAGTTTAATACATAGTTTTCATCCTTGACTCCAGTGTAATAAAGGGTGTTTCTTCTTTAATATCTAATTCTTCAATAGTATACAAACGTAAGATGTGTACAAGGTGAGATGTGTACAATGCAGAACATAGCAAGTGAGATTTGGTTGCTTGGATGCTTGGATGCAGTCAATTATTTTTTATTTATTTTAACTTCTTGTTATGTGTTGTGTTATTTAAAAATTAAAAAAAAAATTGAAAAAAAAACACAAAAAAAACAAACAAAAATAAAACAAAAAAATATATAATAGAGTTATAACAAAAAGCTAAAAAAAAAAAAAAAAAAAAAAACAGAAGAGAAAATTAAAAAAAGAAATGAAAATAAAGAGAAAATTACAGATTTTGGGACAAATTCGGCTGGACATTAAATTGGACATCGTCGGTTGCTGGGTGTCAATGTGTAGGATTACAGGTGAGACCAATTATGAAACAGTTACAGTTCTTAATAAATTGAACGTTTATGTCTTTTATGCCTGTTATGACATAATATTCAGTTGCACTCGTATTGCAGGATAATTAATTCCAGGATAATTATTGTATTTTCTCAAATAAAAGCCGCCCTGTAATAAATGCCACTGATATAACCAAACATTTGCAATAAACGGTACCTTATTATCTTGTAAAGCAGCGTATTTGAGAAAACCCAGCCAAACAAAAATTACTGTAAAATTCAATAGTTTTATTTGTCTTCTATCAGGAGTTTTTTCCACGTTAGGATGATTTAGGATGATGTGTAATTGAAGATTCAAACCATATTCTTGCATCTTCAAAAAATGCTGCTATATTTCAAATTCTTATTGTCCGCTATTGTATTGTTCTAATGCCCAATTAAAAGTTTACTCTTCTGTCATCTTTTTGTGCATTCCAATCAAACAATCAGAATTCGTCTTGTTTGGCTGTCGCTGCAACTGAAGCACTGGATTAAGGTTAATTCTCTGAACACCCTTTTCAAATTTTTTGTTTCTAACATCAGCCAAAGCTATGAAAATTCTCTGTCGTTAGAGATGACACGACAGTGATATGAACATACCTTTAATAATATATTTTTAGTTTAAAACATTTCATGAAATGCATTTTATTTAAGATTTCATTTTGTAATGAACATTTCCCTCTAATGAAGGCCACTCTCTTTTAAACAGAACATCCAAAAGTTAGAATTTTTGATAAACGCCACAGCATTCGTTAGAGGTAATATGGAAAAATGTTTTAACATTCTGACTTGCCTCTTCGTTATTAAACCAAATTAGAGCACTACTATGCAGCTAAACGGTCTGTCACTACACACATTATATTGTTTATATAAAAATTTCGTAACATTTTTTATTATTTTTAGGTGTTGGTGCTACTGTAATAGTTCTTCGTTATTGGTGGCTGAATAATGTACCGCTTGCAAAGATGCCAAATATCGTTTTGGTGGTAATTCAGTGTGGCTGTGTGCACCTGATTATTTTTTTACTACTTGGTATGCAATTTGCAGTCCAACATCCTTGCTCTAGTGTAGCATATAATCCTCACTGGACTTTATATGAAATCATTATTCATTTTTCTGGAACAGGCGTCGTCACTCCCTATGAATGTCCTTTGTGTTTTTTCATGCATTATGGTCATAACAAAGCATTTTCATCCGTCCAAGGGAATGTAGCTGGTTATTAAGTCAACTGTTTTCGATATACAAGTGGTTATAAGCGTCTAGAATGTAATGACGGATTTTATACAAAACCAAGGCAATCTCTTTGTCAAATTATTTTTCAATTGGTATTGTCTATAAGAACAGGAGAAAGGAGTCAGTAAGCATTTAACTAACAAAATAATGTTATACTTTATACCTTTCTTTTTTAGTCTTGTCCGTAAAGCTAATTTCTTTGACAACACTACATCATCAGCATCATCTCCATCAGACAGCTGGAAAAACCTTTTTGTTGGTGTAACTACTGTTTTGGACGTGCTCTGCAGTAGACGTCACTATTGCTTTGAAGGTAATAACAAACATAGTGGTTTTATGGTTTTTAATTTTTAGTGGCAGTGGACACCTTTCTTATGTGTTCAGGAACTGAACTACAGATTCCTTGTCCTGTTGGTACATTCAACCAAGATAAAATTTGGGACTCCCAAAGACTCTTATTGATTCTTATTAATTCTATTGTGAATAAATAATAGTTAAACCATCTAAACAATGTTATGCAAGATGTTATTGTCTCAATGCACTTGATCGTGTAAGCATAAAAATTATTGCACCATGTGACAACACAAACCATGCCCGTCTGGTACATACACAAAGGTTCTAGAGACAAAGACTGAAATTGATTGTATATCTTGCCCTTCAGGCTTATATTGAGTTCCAAGCATCCCTGGTATTTGTCCATGTGCTTATTATTGACCTCCAGAGTCACCATTGCCAGTATCTTGCCCTATTGATACATTCTACTATAGTTGCGCTATCAAGAAAATTGTACATTAGAATGCACTTGTGAAATGTTAGTACAACAGGGATATACAATATTGATATGTTCAGGTATTTTTTGCTGACGCATCCTATGCAACATCTTCGCTTAGTTGCTGTGATTATCAGGTTTTACCATAACACAAGAGCCATGCGATATTGGATATAATTGCATTAAAGGTGTCCTACCAAGTACCTACTCAAATACCCTTGCTGCTACCAATACTCAAAATAGTCGAACGTGTGAGCCAAGTTCCTATTGCAAGTGAGCATTAGGACCAAGTCACGAATGACCTTGGCTAGGTTTGGTGCTATTGTCCAGGCGTTTCTGAAAAGCAGAACCATACAGAAACTGAGCTTACTATGCACCAGTTGCATTATCTGAGCAACCACCATGCCCCTTCGTTGTTTTTGTAACGCTGCTTGCATCTGTTTATTACTATCCAGGAGGAAGGGAAAATCAACAGTTTTGTCCAATTGGCACTTATTTGTGGGGTTGGGTTTCCACGAAAGAAGGACTGTTCTTACTGGTAGTTTTTAGAACTGTTCCTAGTACCCCCTCAGGTAATTATTACCACTCAGGATGTAATTTCCAGCTTTTTTCTCTCTAAATTTCTTTTAATTGATAGTACTGATATTAGTTTATCGCTATAGAACAATGTGATGCTGGTGTTATTTGTTGTAGATGAACTGATAATGCAAATCCAATGGGGTTGCCATGTGTTGGGATTCAATTATCTCAAAAGAACTCCCTTTGGAATGCCATGTTCTGAGGGAAGGTATCGAGTTCTTGCATTTGTTTCGTTTCTGTTACATCTATGGTATTATTAAGATATCTACTATTACACTAAAAATAAGCACGCCCAGGCAATTAATAGTCCTTACTGCTTAAATCCGCTTATTTCTTCATTCTATTATTGATTGTTTTCTTACATTGAGTTTGTTGATGTTTGATTTCTTGCATATAGTGCAACTTCTAGTGATACAAATAATTGCCAGCTGTGTGTTGACCATAAGAAAATGTGATCCAGTGTTATCTTGTTGCAATTGGTTAACACAACCTGATCATGTAAGAAAGATGTTTTCGCTCTGTTAGAAGATATCGTTCTTGAGGAAGTTTGGTTCCCAAAAGACATATTATTTGTGGTATGTTAACTTTCTTTGACTGTATTAAATTCGTTGTGTTTAAAGTATTTAATTATAAGAACAGACGTTCCTTTATTGTTTTTCATTTAAGACCTTTAAATGAAACCTTAATTCCAAATGTAATTTTAATTAATTAATATTTACGTATCAGAGAAGATCACAGTTATAATTGATAGTTTTGAAATTTAGAGGATTAATGGCAAATTGTACTGGTGCTTTTTCAAATGGTTAAACAATCCATCTCAACTAGAGCTTTGCCTTGACGATGAAAATAAAAGTGGACTTTATGAAAGATATCCTATTAGGAATTATTTTTACCCTGCTGATTCATCCATGATTGATTACTTGTCCAGTTAACAAACCAAACATTGAAAGCCATGAGGGTATGTGTCTATGGGACATAAAATAATATAATTGAACAAAGCAAGTGTGTGGATTATCTCGAAGAAAGAATCTGCCCTGTGAATAGTACTGAACCTATTTTGTGCTCAGAAAAATACTGGTGTACAATAGGGGAAAAGTTTGGATAGTCCTTGTCCTGAAAGCATGTTTAGTAACTTGAAAGGAAGAACTTCTTGCAGCTAGTCCGTTGGCTGCATACCAGGGTTTATTGCAATAAAAAGGTAAATTACATTCTGTTTTTATAACTTCTTTAGTTGCATCGAACAATAAGCAGTTAACTCCTTCAATATTGATATAAAATATTTTATGTTCATGTTATGTACATTGATCATTGGGTGAGTATCAAAAAATGCAAAAGTTAAAACTAACTACTTAGTGGCAGTATGTGGTGTAATTTCATGTGATTTCAGGAGCTACTGATATGACACAGAACTATACAGAGCTGGTTGTTACTGTTTAAATGCAATTGTTGCTGGATATTCATCAGACCTTTACATTGTTGAAATTGTCCAGAGGGATTGTACTGCCCAAAACCAAGAACTTGTGGTTTCCGAAAATGTTGTCGAAATGCTGGATTATAACATCCTTTTGTAAATGTAGTGCTGCATATTACTGCTTACTCTGCTGTTAATTATCATCACCAATAGGTATTGTGACTGGCAACTTATGTCATTGTGATTTTTTTGTGCAGTTGGGAGCTGCTACTTTACACTTCATCCAGCTGGCACATTTTTAAACACTACTAGCACTAAGAAATTGACGATTGCAGTGTACCTGGCAGTTATTGTTCTAGCTATGGTAATCCAAGTCTTCAGGTCTCTGCCTTGGTGTCTATTGTTGTCCTGCCAACCTGTATATACCCAGCATCATCTGTGTCATCTATGTACAACTGATCATTTCTATGAAAGTGGTTCTTTTCAACATAGACTTTGTCCATTTTTCCTTATCAGAATGAAATGACTCAATCACGTTGCAAAGTTAGTTTTTATGCCATATGTTTCGTCTCATGATAAAAATATTTACAAAGTGTTAGTGGTGTTTTGTATAATGCCCATTTTTTGAGATCTCAATATTTAGAGTAGCACCATCTTGGAGCATTTTGTAAGAGAAATATTTTTAATTTAGATTTTTAATGGTTCAGTGACACCTGTTTCTTATTACAATGAATCAATCTTTCAAGCAATCTGTCCTGATATGTATGGTCATAATGGAACAGAATATCATAGCAATTTCAAATTTTCATGGAATACGTACCACAATGTGATGCAGCTAAAAAATATGTGAGGAAGAAGGTCAACCTATATTTGCAAAAAACTGCATTCAAGGTGGGTTAATATATGGTTTAGACTTATCCTTGTGACCTATGCTCTATGCTCAAATAGTCCGATCTTTATGGCTGAAAGCTGTGTTACATTGAGGAAAGTTAATGCAATGTCGTTTATGGTCTATTTTTAATTACAAACATCCTAGGGAAATGTTAATGTAATTCACCGATGTTGGCCTCTACCTGGAATGTGTACCTCTGATTGTAAGACTGATAAATGATTATCGGTCATTTATGTAATTTTGCCAAAGATGTACGTTTTAGCTGCATACATTATTACTCTATAAGATTTGAATTTTTATCACCTGACACCCTTGTATTGCAAGCACATACTTAAAGCGTTGTTTTAACAAGCAATCTTTACACCCCAAATCAACTCAGTTAATCAGTTTCATGAATAAATGCATTTCTCAAAATTCTTTCCATAGTATAAGAATTCAAAACACAGATTATATCAGAGGCTACTTAACAAAAGCAAAAACATCAATGAAGGACATTGTGATTTGGGACAATGTGAATTAATGTACCATTCCTGGTAATTTATCCTTACTTTTCCCGTGGAATTATGTTCGGAGAAGTTTTCAATTTACAAAAATGTCAAAAATGATTTTAGGTACAAGTGATCCTTCCACATATTTATGTCAGCACAGTTATTTTTGCCATTAACATGCTGCACCCTACCACTACAGGTGCACTTCGTCGTAATGGTACTTCTCAGTATAATCTCTGTCCACCTGGATCTTTTAACAATAAAACAGGTAAACCACAACTGACTGTATTGTAACTTTTTTTAATTGTGTCAAAACTACATCGTACATCTACATCTATTGCAATTTCATCATTTTTTCTGTGTTTTCTCTTCTACAGTTGACACATGCTTATGAAAGTTTTATTTGTTTTCATTGATACTAGGATTCTAGGAAGAAGCAGACCAATGTTTTTTGAAATGGGATTTGATTAAAATTCAAGTGAATAACACAACTGTTCAATTTGTCTTGAAGACTTCTATTCCACATTACTTACATGAAGGGACAATTTACTAAAGAACGAACCCATTGGATTTAGAACTTTTCCCGCTGGCTACTACTGTCCTGAAGGATCTGGCTCTGACTGGATATTTGTTCCACCTCTTGTCTCAAACAGCGATGGTCTAAGCTTAGCCTTTCAGTTACTCCATGATGGTTTACTATTGCACGTAAGAAATAATAGTTCTTGATCTGGATGCTACTGCTATTGGTATGTTGACCAAATAAGAACATTCGATAATGTCATAGTTGAGGCAACTAAATGTGATTTTTTGTCGTGCCTCGGCGATTGCTATTGTGGTAGACCTGGAATTGCTTATCCTGAATGTGATGCTGGATATATTTGCAAGACCAAATGCAAATATATGTCCTCTTGGTTACTTCTTTAAATTCGGAACTACAAGCTCTGAGTTGTGCCCACCCGAAGTTCTTGGTCTTGTTAACTTCAGCAGTTCTCTGATTGCTCCCCTTGTCGTCCCGGTAAAGATCATTCAAACTACACAACAATCTGTACTAGGGTTATTATTGTTATCCAAATCTAATTGGTATGATTGTCCAGCCGGTGGTCACTGTTTACACTATTTTGATACCTTTTCCTATATGACTAAGCTTTTTCATCAATGACAATGTCAAAATTATAATGATGGCTCATGTTGCAGTAAAGCTGATTTGAAAATGCCACATTGATTATGACAACCAGCTTTTGTTCTGACGGAGCATAGTTAGAAAACAATTTGAATGGGAATTGGACTTCATTGTCAAGAGTGTAGGTATCATTATGATTTTTTCCAATCTTTGGTTGGATTGAAAGGTTACCAATGTGGAACTTAGGAGATGAACAAAATATCTAACTTTTCAAAAGGGATTTGTATTTCGCAAAACCTATTTTGTTCACCCAATCAAATAAAATCAAAAACACAGATATATTTTTCATAAAAACTAGCACGAAGCTCCCCGCAACCGAGTTACATTGTCAAGTGAATATTTTGTTCACGTTTTAGGTAAAAGACACCCAAAAGAAAGCTTGACAAACAATTAAACCAATCCTACAAAACAATACGAATACCAAGCGTGTTCATCTGGGTGCCTTTGTCTGCCAGTCAACTTGAATTCAAATCAAAACTTGCGATATCACGCTTGTCCATCTGGATTTGATTGCCCCCAAGAAACTGGACTGAATTGGAAATCATGCCCATAGATGCATTCAGGTAGAAGCATTTATTTCTCATTGTTTCTGTGACTGTAGAAAAGATTTTGTTGCTGTATTAGAAATTTTATGTCTGCGTTATATATTCATGTAAATGTCAGTGATGCAAATAATGATGCAAATAACGTCATCACACATTGTCTTGAGAGATAAAAGCTAAAATAAAGGAACTGGCTGACCAAGCAAATGCCCAGTCCAAAAAACGTTTAATGATGAAAATCGAAGAACTTGCTGCAATACATTACGTTGAACATCGTATATTGAAAACAATGTAGTTGTTGAATGTTTCTTCTTTCACATATCGTAAACCATGCACTCCAGCGTAGAGCAAAATTAAATTGCTTTCATTTTTTGTAACAATGGAAAACATCTGGGTTTTTTAATGTGTGTAAAATGAAAAAAAAACAACACTATAACACTAGTGTCACGCACGTTTGTTCGCATTCTCATGTGATCGTATAAAACATTTCTTGTAAATAAAAAAAATCTTTCAAAAAGATGTTTCAAGATAAAACTAGTTGACAAGACTACAGGTTCGAACATTCTGATATTCACCACATTCATGTTCAATGTTTATTTTGAAGAGGCGACATATTTCAGAATCCAGTATATTTGTTGGGTTGCTTGACAAAAAATAAAAAAAAATCTGTTATATGTCCTTCTAAATCATTTCATTCTATTTTACGCCAATTTGCAACTTACTTAAGCCTCTGAAAATTTCCCTTAACTACTGAAGGGACCCTATAGTACCGGAGACTCTGATCTCCTTTGATGCTCTCCGCGCAAGTATATGTCCCACCAAACCAAATTCCTTTATTTACATTACTTAGTTGTGCAAACTTTATATTTAGGAATTGCGAGAATTTGTCTGAAAAGGATTTCCTGTTGCCAATACTTTATCTGGTTGGTAGTTATAGAAAGGCTATATATCAAATGTAAAAGCTGCCCTGAGGCATATTTTTACTATATTAATTGTACTGTTTACGTAGTAGATTTTGTCTATTGAATACTACGTTGATTGAGTTGATTGAGTGCAATGATGGCTGTTAGTGCAGACTCGGTGCATCAAGCCCAGATCCTGTTGATACAATAACTGGAAATATCTGTTCAAAAGATCAAGTGGTTTTGAATTGGTTTGTTTTGGTACTAACCTTGATAGTTTGTTTTCTGACGTCTGTCGATTCTATCGCTGTTGTATTTCTTTCCAACAATCTTGAAAATATTTCAGATATAAGAGAGTTTGCATGGTCAGATTGGAAAGATTTTCGTTCCTAGTGGTTTCTGTTCACCAGACTACGTCTGCACAAGTCAAGCTTTGAATTTGCAACAACATCTCTGCAAGGTGTGTCTGCGAGGTAGATATAAAAACTTGGCGGAACAGTTGAATGGTAAAATTTGTCCTGACGGTAACGTCAAACCTCTGATTAAATGTTTCAATTTGTATTATTGACTTTTTGAACTATCTTTGTTACTAAATCGCTTGTATTATTGCCACACTGGAAATTCCTAAAGAAATTGCACAATTTCACATTATGGCTTTATGTATTTTATTTTTATTTTATTTATGTATTTGTCAATATTTATACAGGGTGTACATTTCAGATAAAATCTGCTTTACAAATGTGTCCTGTTAAAAAAGAGTATAATAAAATCTAAAAACTGAGGCTAAAACTTATGATTTCTTAATGATGAATAAAACTGTGTACCGTCTTTTTAATTTCCCGAGGAAGTTGATTACAAATCTTTGCTCCAATAGAATCCGTTCCTTGCAATTTCCAGTTTGAAATTCGGTAAACAAAACAGGTGCCGATTATTTGCAGCTAAATTTTTGCTTCTCTGACCAAGATTAATGAAGATAGTTTTATAGATCTGTATTTCTAGTGTGGACACTATTTTTCTGTTTCAGGATTTTTCAGTGATGGAAAAACAGTCAACAATTCAGATCATGAATGTCTAGTCGCATACATTTATCTTAATTTCACAAGCAGTATTCATGCTCCCATGGAATATATTGAAATTGAAAAACTGCTGTGTCATCAGATGATTGTCTATGTTTATCCGGATTTGTTTGAAAATCAGGTTCAGAGGCCAACACACCATCATTGTGAAAGGTTGCTGACATTTGTCATTTTTGTAAAGGTATGAATTTGTTGTTCATAATCAGTCAGTTAATTTCCTTTTTTTCATAATGATAATCCATTGATGTAGTAAAAAGAGGTCTTCTTTTTAAAGGTACTGATGAACCTTTTTCATATCCAATTGGTGCTTCCCGTCCCAACACAGGTGAAAAACAACTTCAAGATTGTAAACCTTACACTGATGGATCATGCCGCGGTTGTAAGCATCTTCTGATTTATATGAAACTGGATAATTTTTTCCAGAAAATTCATTCAGTCCGGACATTTTACGTCCAAGGGGACAAATGTCCTGCAGCCTTCTACTGTATGTCCTCAAAATGTGCAATTGTAGGAGACATAGTGAGTACAAAAGCAATATGGCAATATATATATTCTGAATGATATACAGTGTTTGTTGAGCTTACATGTGGAAAAAATCTGAAGAAAGTTGTTTTGTGTTGATTTGGTTGAGATGAGTCTTTATGGTACATTGCGCGCGATGATCCAAAGAATTTGATGTATTGACTCTTGTAGGCTGGCAACATTTATACACAATTTATAGGTTGTTGAGACACATCACTGTGTCCGCAGTAATTTATCATATTCTCATGAACCGTGTCACTTTCTACTGTTACTTAAAACAATTAAATATACAGTTTCTATAGATATAATATTACTCGGCATCATATGTTACATCTCAGATAGTAAAAACGTTTTATTCACTGCTTATGAGCAGATTATTATTAAGGGCAGTGGAAAGGTAGTTTAAAGCATGATAAGAGTTCGTGAGGTAGTAAAATATTCAAAGTTTTGATCACGTATTCTCAAGATTATGTTGTTTTTGATGGAATCTTGTTTTTTTTATCCCAGCTTGCTGATCCTGGAGTCTAGGTTGCCGAGGAAAATTTGTTTTGCAGTCGTAACTCTGGCGTCTGCTCTCCCGTTGCTCTGTGGGTAATACGCGGAGGATGGTCTGTCCCTGATGTTCCATTGGTTGAGGAATGAGATATAGTAGAGGTTGTCAAAGGGAGGTCCCCTGTCTGAACTGATTTCTTCCGGTACGCCGAAAGTTGCGAAGTATGGTAAAAAAATCATTTTGACACTGGCGAAGCAATGGTTGGTTAGATGGAGACTTAAATTCATCCTGAACACCCGTCGACATTGTGATGTGTAGGAATCCTGAGATCGGTTGAAACTTGTTCAAACGGCATTTCGGGGAGCTTTCAATCTGTCATAGGTTCCTTCGGATTTGATGGGGCCTTCTCGTTGCGCTGTAGGCATTGCGATAGGTAGAGACGAACGGCAGTTTAAAGACCGGTCAAGAAAGATCGTTCCCTTGCGTTTGCAACCATGCTGCTTACACCTTGATGTCCTTGGTGTAGTCCTTCCAGAACGAGGGGGCGGGGACTTTTCGATATTTGCATATTTTTCCCATTGAATGGAACGTCTTCAGCAACATAGAGATCTTCTTGCATGGACCAATAAATGTGTAGGTGCGGTGGGATGTCGTCTTTGGATGGGTGAAATCCTTGTCTGATTAATTCCGATAATGCCAGGCATTCTTCATCACGTGCAGCGTGGTGGTTAACGCTTCTCTAGTCGATGACGTTGATGTTGTCAGCGTGATAATGAACGTGGGCTGATATGGCTGGTTAGCAAACGAATTCTTCTGCCTTTTCGGTGGTAGGTGTTGGATTTCGTGACGTTATGCCTGTTACTTTCATGACGTTCGAGGTACCTTTTACGTGGAAAATCTGGTATTGATGCATCAGTGTTTTTTCTTTCAGGTGTAGGAGTCATAGATTCGATATCGAATTCAGCTTGCGGTCGTTGAGTGTTTTGATCAGTGGTTTGCGGCCCACAGCTAGGATGAGTTCTGGTGCTTCCATGATGAACATATGGCATCGTTGTAGTCCGTGGGCCACGGCTAAAGTTTCTCATTCGATAGGAGCATAGCGGCTCTCGGCCTCAGTAGTAAACCAAAACCAAACAAATACTAGTTTCTAGTACCCTTCCCCGCATTTTGGGACGCGTGGTGCTGGACGGGTGCACTGTTTTTGAGTGAGGTGAAAGTCGATGCCCCTTTGGACCATTCTGTCGCCAAACAGGTCGGGTGGTTGGAGACGAATGTTCTAACTCCGTTTTTTACGAGGTCGACAATTTTCTTCTTAGATGTTGTGAAAAGTGTATCTAAGGATGAATCCCAATAAAATGTCTTTGCTGATAGTTAACCGCGGAGAGGTTCTATTACCGGTGCTTCATTGACGATCCCGAACCACGATCTGACGTCAGTGATCGATTTGGGTGGAGGGAAGTCTTTGACTGTGGTGAGAAGTTTCTTTAATGGGCGTTAGCAGCTCCGAGCTTGAAGTAGTCGAATATGTACCAAAAGGATTGTTCGATGTCTTGGTCCTAGAGAAGCGATCTACGATCTACAATTCTAATGACGCGTGGGTATCCAGCGGTATTGGTAGCGGGGTTGAGGATCTCACAAGGTCAGTGGATTGGTCAGTAGATTCCAAGCACTGGAGTCGATTTTTTGTTGTAATGAAGGCAATACAGATGCTTCAGATAGGATGGGTGATTGATTCTGCTGGTGTTTTTTTAATCCCGAGATTAACTGTTGGGTTATCATGTCGTTGGAGTTATTAACGAGTACCTGTTGCTCGGTCTTAAGGTTCGGTTTTGACTTGGTGGTTATGGTTACTTTTGGTAGCTGCAGTTCCGCTTAGGTTTTGTAGTTTTGTATTTTCAGCTTGTACCGTCTGCAGCTGTCGCATTTGCTGTTGCATTAGGTCTAACATTTGATCTGCTCCTCTGACGCCATGATGTATAATGTCGGGCGGCGATGTGATGGCTTTGGCGGCGATAAGTGCTGGCTGGACAAGGGTGTTGAAAGAGTACGGAGGGCGGGTAGTTGGGTGACGATGTCTTTACGGCTGACGAACGTTTGGTTGTCCGGAGGTCTTAACTGGAGGTGTGTGACCAGGGATGCTTCGGAGTGTGACTTGACTAAGATGGCGGAAGCCGGTGTTGGTGTATCTTGTGGGACTGTCTCTTGAGATAACTTTCTGTTTATAGGCGTCGAGTGAGTTAGTTTCGATTTTTTAATCCTACTCGCAGCGCCATGTAAAGTCTGAGGGGTGCTTTAGTATGTTCTTACGCAGGTATCAGAAGGTCGTGATGGAAACAGGAATGAACTGATAGCAGCGATCGTAAACACATCTTGACTCTAAGATATGTCATGAACAAGAGGCCTTGAACAAGAGGCTTGGCCTTATATGCTAACATATAATGAAAATATAAACTCTACAGCACGGAACAATTTTCAGTATTGTGATACTTCAAGCAATATTGTTCAATTGGTCAAACTATTTACCTTTTATAAAACAAAGCTATTATGAATGTTATATATGTTAGATTACCTTATCGGCCCTTTTTACGCCGGCCCTAATGTGGCGTTAATTTTGGTGCGCGGCGTTAAAAGGGCCGGCGTAAAAAGGGCCGGCGTAAAAAGGGCCAAATAAATGGAAAGTTTTCAAAAAATCGGCGTTATTTTTTAAAGTTGAAATTTAGATTTGAAAAAATGAAACAAACTTTAGATGTGAAAGAACTCTTTGGAGACAATGAAGAGTCAGATGAAGGGGAAGTTGAAGCAGAAATAGAGGTAGAATCAGAGGACGATGAGGGAATTACAGGAAATAATGAAAGCATTAATGAAAAAGAGGACGAAATAACTGTAATAGATTAAGTCTTACGATGTATTGGATGGTATACATTATACTTATACATTGTAGTATAAGTTAAAATTTGAACAGAAAAAGTGAAAAATAGTGCTTAAAATTTTTTTTTTTTCTTTTTTACTTTTGAGGCGTAAATAACGGCCCTAAGTGGCGTTAAGGCAAAATCTTGGGGTGGCGGAATAAGGGCCGGCGTAAAAAGGGCCGGCGTTAAATTAGGGCCGGCGTAAAAAGGGCCGATAAGGTATTACACTTTTGTGCATAGTGTAGATCTTATTTCTTGCCTTTAATGCTCTGTTTAATTTTTGAAATTGCCTTTAATATTTATAGTTTATAAAGATCCTTATAGATCTCTTATGGCACAATTTGACTTGTGGTTACTGAAAGCACATTTAGTAATTGTGTAATATCATTGTATAGTTCCTTGTTGTATATTGCATTTGTTGCGGCTGCTTTGCTAGTTTTATATCAAGTGCTGATAAGTTTGTTTAGTCATATGGAGATACGACATAGATTCTAAATATGTTTTATTCATACTTTTACATTGATTAAATACAGGTGAATTTTGCATTGTCTCTGGAGATATTTTATTTTTTATTTTTACTTCCTCATATTTAACCTATAGATTTCATGTTTATTTTACGGAATTGTGCAAGTTGTTCAATTAATAATGTTCCTTTTGGAAGCGGGTATTGTTTTGAATTTTCCAGTAATTTTTGTGTGCATACACTGTTCTTGTGTGTACCAGTGAATGGTTATTTTTGTTATAACTGCCAGGCAATTATTACGCATTTTATATACCTTCGTATATGGAACGGTAAACTCTTATCATTTCTGACCAGTCATACTATATTCATTTCCCTGCCACAGATGTTATGTGGATGAGGATTAGTTTAAAATATACTGCTGCTAACATCTATTTTTGTACTTTTTAAATCATAGTAAAACTTCATGTCTGGATTAGTTATTTCTTTCTTGCAGGTGATCTTCTTTCTTTTCCTCCTATCGTTTCGGAGATGTCAGTTTTTGATAAAAACATTTAAGTTTATCATTTTCCCCCTCAGTGTATTGAAGATAGGATATCTCATTATCAACTAAGTAATATTCTTAAGTAAAACTGGATTTACATAAAAGAATTTTTTTGTATGCCTCAATCTTTTATCGGTTTATATGTAGTTCACCGTGATATTCTGACTTACAATTGTTTATTAAAAGATTAATTATCTATTATGTATTGAGTTATATTTAAGATTTTGATTTTCAAAATATCGTGTTTGTCTTTTTACTTAAGTATCTCTGTATCTGTCTTTGACATTGTTTTCCTACTTCGTTATGTCCATATTCAATAATCCAAAATGGTACTAGTGGAATTCAATGTCAATGTTTGAAATATCCTTCTTTACAAAACTTTTTTTAAGTGTTTAAATTTATATGATGAATCACAACTCATTTATAAATTAAATAACCGAAAAACAACAGATAATATAAAAGGTAAATTTTTAACCCCCCTGCATGAAATATAGCACTCAGTATCAGTCATAGCACTTAGATTAATATATAGCAAAAGAGTATGTAGAGTTCCTTTTTCAAAAAACAAGTGTCCTATATCCCCATACAAAACTTGCAATGAAAGGTACATGCATTTTGTGTTTTAAACATTTTTGAAAAAAACAATGTAAAATATTCTCTTGTTCTTGGTTGTATTTTTCATGTATGTCTGTTATCTGATCAACTATACATGACACGAGTTTGAAGCATTTTGTTTTCCTTATTACATTTCTCTGTCAAATGAATATTGTGCCTGGCTACAGACCTGAAATGATTTTGCACACTTCCCATGTCTGGTTGTCAGGTTGTTAAATATTTTAAATTTCTGTTTAGATATAATAAATATTGATGCAAATGTACGCATTATTAAATTGTGAAGACATCGGTTCACATTTATCATTTCTACCAAACATGAACTAATGAATTACAAACTCATAAAATCATAGAATATCATCATAAACATTTTATGTCTGAAGCAACTGCTTGTCAATGCAGTGTTATGATCCTCTTCTATTCAAGAACATTAATTACTTTATCTTGGATTTTCAAACACTTCTTAATGACTGATTGGAGATGATTGCTGATTGGTGGATTTTTATGTATCGAGATCCTATAATAATCTCCTGAAACATACATATAGCCAAACAATAGTTCCAAACTTTACCCGTCGATGATAGATGTAGCTGTCGAAGCACAGCCAAAATAAACTTGCTTGTTCCTGACATGTTAAACTCTGACTTATTTAATTATAATGACTGAACAGATTAGCGGAAATATTTTTCAAGAGATGGTTGCTGTTGGTGCAGATGTCATTAACAAGAATGTCTTATAAAAATATGAACATTAAAGGAGAAAACAAATTACTATATCTTTATACTTCATGTAAAAGTATATTCAAAACTATTTTTCATATTTTCATAATCCACAAAATGCATGTCGATCTTGTACATTCTGTGCAGCACAGTTTGTGCGGCTTTCAATGGCTTTAACTTCTTATTTGTGACCTATCACAAAATCTAATCCTAGATATCTAGTATTAGCCTTGTTCATGAATCAGTCAATTACAGTGTAGTTTGAATGAACAATAAAAGTGCAGTATTACTATTACTAAAGCTATAATCTTTGAAACAATTAAATATAAATTAATATATTGTAATATTTTATTTGTAAAGTTGAATTCAATCCTTAAAATCAACCTTTCCACCTGCAATATTGATTTCTAGAGGGACAGGTTAACAATTAATTTTCTTACACCATTGTCTGGTTTTGTAAACAGTTGAAATTGAAGCATTTTCTTTGAGTTTACACTCAAAAAGTCTTCTCTTCAAAAAGTTGCAGAGAAATGTGTTCTCCATAAGTGTATTATGGTAATTATTGAACGGGACCTGGATTTTCTTAGTAAGTATTTGTGTGTGTCCTTTGAAGGGTCTGTAGTAAAACATTGGGTTGCCCATGGGCCTGATTGTTGTATTAGAGTGTTCTGTCAAGTGTCTCAGCTATAGCATTGTCATTTGGTCGGCAATAAATCTGTGCATTGGATGTTTGTGTTATTAGCAAAAATCTGTGACCCATCTACTAACTTTCTATGCTTTGTAAAGTGAATTTCCTTTTTAAAAATCAATATGGACAGTTTCATATGACTTTAGCAATTTCTTGTCTTTTTAGACAATAAAGGAACGATACTTAGGTTATTATTTCCGTATATTTATGATTTTATTAAGGATATTGATATTCATACATTATATGTCATCATATTTAATTAGTTATATGCTTCCTCTCTAAATGTTTCTGATGGATGATTTTTCTTATTGTAAGAAATATATACATACATTATATACACGCTAGATGTGATTGATGCACTATATGAATATTTAGTTATCACTTTTTTGAAAATGTACTTGGGAATAGGATGATTTGACGTAATCTTTGATTTTAAGATTTCGATTTCCCTCGGTATTCAAATACTTGTTTGGCATGATTTATTATTGCTAATTTTTACCCATATATTGATTCTACAAATTGTGTTCCTAATACTTAGTGTTTTAGGTATATCATATCTTGAATATCAGATCTTGTAAATCAGATCTTCACTTGTGGTGTGTCACTCAATTTTTTTGTGATAGAATATTAAGCACTGGTTAACTGGCATGGGCTAAGACACAATAAGAACAAGTATTTGGCCGAACTGGGGAATATCTAGGTGGTACATAAGTAAAATCTAATAGTAAGTCAATAAGGACTGATTGTCAACAAGGACAGACGTCAACCAGGACGTATACGATAAGTCAACAAGGACTATACACCAAGGAACTGTCAACTAGGACAGGATTTTGTTAATAGTCAACAAGGACAGATAATGAATGACTAATGTACTGCTGTCAACAAGGGCATACAAACTCGTGACTTAAATGATATAGCTGTCAACAAGGACAGACTAACTTAGACCAAAATATATTGCTGTCAACAAGGACAGACAAGCTTACGACTATAACTGTCAACAAGGACAGTATATCACTACACGAACTGGTAGCTGTCACCAAGGACAGACTATAACACACAAATATATATCCTACAATCGTCAACCAGGACGACTGGGCGTTGTCAACAAGGACAGACGCCCTAACACAACTACTTAAGGCTTAGCAAATGCACCCCCAGACATCCATTCTCTTCTAGAAACAAAAGATATATACAACTATATCCGCGCATAAATACAACTCTATCCACATTATAAACACTTGATACTCAAAATATAAATACAACCAAGATATATCATCGTAAAAATAAACCAAAAAACCTAAAGTACAATCAACCCACCACAAAGGGAGGGAAGGGCGGGTGAAAATATATGACTGCCCTCGTGGTCGCTAATAAAAAACTGAGGCCATGTGCCTCATGCCATGTATATAAAAAACATAACGACATAAGCGCGCATGCTCCTATCGGCCAGCGTCGACTTTGGTCTAACACAAAATGGCAGACCGAGCAGCAAAGGCAGCGCTCAGCGAATTTGCCCGCCAGTTAACAAGGGTTAAGTAAACTTAACCACCATATTATTGCGTTTGTGTTATGCTTATCAAGATGTGGCTATTTCCTATTAATTTAGTAGTAATTTTAAAGCTTCCATTTTGTGTCTTATTTTTGGAAGAAGCTGTAAAGTTTAATAACATTTTGGTTTCTTGTGTTTTTTTATTGTAAGAAAGTATTTCTGGATATATCTGTCTTCATTTGGCAATGAAATTGAGAGTCCACTTTAACATGGTTGTTGAAGTTTCTACTACAGTTGATGATCTTAGGATCATTATATTATTATAAATAGTAGTGGTATGACTGTTATTTCAAACAGTTTTGGTATATGGTGGATCAGCAATAAAACTATGTTGGTTTCTGCATACAAGCTAATGCTGTACTGGGAAACCAAATAAATGAAATATGCTCATGTCTGATTCCGGAATTGTTAGTATATAACAGCCTACATAACAAAACTATGGAGGTTTTGCCCAATGTCTAAGTGATATGCATTTTTCAATTTGACATACATTTCCTTTCAGCATCAAATCTTGTGCACTTCCTTTTTAAGACCCTTGCATGTTTTGCTTTTTTACACCTTAACATGTAATGTGTGTGTTCGTGTTTCCTGATTGTAGAGAATTAATACTGTATATATTGGATCACTTGAACATATTAGCTGACGTTTATATAATAGCTTAATGTGGTATAATATTACAATATACTTTAGTTGAACCGTGATACTACATGATTTTAAATAATTGGATATTTCTTTAAAAACATTGGGATTAGATAGAATTTTCCATTGTATAAGACTGTTGAAATTTTGGTAAAATTTTAATTAATTACTTGTTTTATTGACATGATCTGGTAACCCTTACTACATCAGCTACTGAACAAAACATTTTAATGTAGCATGTTCAGGCCTCATTACCAAATATTGCTGGATGTTTCAGATATAAACGGACATATTAAGTGACTAGCCTTCAAAGAGATTTATGGTACATTTGTCGTACTTTTACATTGTGTTTTTGGTGATTGCAGCAGAATATAGGTTTACATACGATTCCATGTTTTGTACGACTGCATGTAAATGAGATTGGCACTGTATGCCATATACTATTTTGTAGCAAGATTTTAGACAAACATGGGTAGATTGTATGCTTTCCTTAAGCATTTTGATGGTAAATGCTGAATCCAGACGACTTAATGGTTCAGTATATGGTGCAAGTGAGAAACTACTCATTTGCCTTCTTTAGTGTTAGGATTGCTACAGCCAGCTATAGATGTTAGCATTTTGGTTATACATTTATTACATGTATAGGTGAGGGCGGCTGGGTCTCACAATCTTAGTATGTAAGACTCAAGCAGGGTGTTGGAATTAACTTGGGAGTAATTTCATTATGTAAAGATTAACTTTGCCTTGAGAGTATTTAGTGATGGAGAAAAAAGATTTTCATAGTACGCTGCTGTTGTTCTCTGGCGGAGGGAGTCATTGCCTCGCAAGGTCTTTTATGAATGTTCTTCTTTGGGAAGTGGTGAATGGTATGTTTCCATTCAGAAATCTTTGATTGAATTTTCTAAGCCCGTTGATTAGGACATGAACTATTTTTGAGAAGCTACTGAATTCAATCTTTTAACATAGAATGTTCGTTGGTTGGAGGAGAAAGTCACTGGATATGTACGCTGGATTTGGTTCCTCGCATTACTCACTTAAAAGTAAGTTAGATTAATACTGTTAAATACTGTTTCCCAATTTGTTTTTGCTAAATGTTATTTGATACCATATTTTCACTCATTTACATAGTGTGTCTGGTAATTACAGTAAAGTATTTTGAGTAGTGGAGATTGATAAAGCATACTGTATAGTATTTACTGCTCGATTTCAAACATTGGATTTGTTGGAAGAAGACGGTGATTTGACACTCTGCTCGGGCATTTGAATAAGCAATTACTTGCTGTAAGTTAGTTTTTCAATTACTTACGCTTTTTGTTGAAAATTTATTTAATGAAATTGGAATGTTTTTCTGTCGAGCTAGTGTGAACTCGAAAGTATGTGTATATTGTTTTGTGGCTGGAACCCAAATTGTATTTATTAAGGTTTTTTATGGTTAGTCTACTGTCATAAGAAGTTAATCACATTTACTTTTTATACTACCTCTAATCACATTCGATATGATAAAATAATTTGGCTGGGTTTTTGGTGTTTTTCTATGTTGGTGTTATATCAAATCTGCTATCTTCCCGTTTATTGCACATTTCCTTTTAGTGGTAGTTTTGAAGATCAGTTTTATTTGACCTTGTATGATGCTTTCTAACATGTTGTCTAGCTGTTTCTTAAATAGTGTTTCTCTAGTGATTCTACAACACCAATCGTTTGCATTCATTTTTTGTTTCTGGATAACAATTCAGTCAGAAATTGACTTAACACAATGTGCTTTTGCACCTTTTTTATAACAGCTTGTAAAGTGATCGTCCATGATAAGCCCTTGATGCATAGTGACGTCAAGATACGTGTTACCTCATTATTATTATTATGGC
Source organism: Turritopsis dohrnii (assembly GCA_027922465.2). Taxonomy (NCBI): domain Eukaryota; kingdom Metazoa; phylum Cnidaria; class Hydrozoa; order Anthoathecata; family Oceaniidae; genus Turritopsis; species Turritopsis dohrnii. Next base: position 711,720 of record BQMF02000167.1, read on the forward strand.
AGGGGTGTTGCTGGTAGTCTGAGAAACAGATCGTAGCGACCAAATAGTGTTTACTTAAAAACTTGCAACCGATGATAAATTACAAACAGGTCCTTAAGGAAAGTGAAAGGTGAAAGTGAAAGATAGTTTCTTTTGAAGCTACAACAGGACATGAGGCAAGGATTTTAAAGAGAATGAATATTTGAGAAAATGGTGCTGATTTTTGGGGTGAAGCAGACAAGATAATGATTGATGATAAAAAATGGTGTTTTTGGTGAGGATAAAGAAAATTAGTTTGAAGAGCTAGTGAAAAAGGAAAGACTGGTTTGAAATGTGGTTACAGTGGGAAGAATAAGGTAAAGTAAGACAAATTCCAAAAGGATGAATACTATGTTTGTAATGAAGTTAGTATATTAGAAGAGTGATGTATACGTCAAAAAGGTTACAAAAATGTGGGGAAGGAGGAATTTAAGTACGAGGAAAGAGAATAGATGTGACGGGTTTCTGGTTTGCATCCCTGCACTCTTCGCTAACTGCAGCTTTTCAGAAGTGTTAGTTGGCAAAAGGTAGAATAGTGTTAATACACAAGGATTCTTCAAAAGCAACAGTGGTCAGATGAATGATCACCTGATGAACAACAAACACCTCCCTGATGTGCAGAAGGTATGCAGAAAGAGATCTAGATGTACCAAGGACCAGCTGTTGATTGATAAAACAGAATGGGGAAAGACAAGTATTAAAAAGAAGTATTTGTTGATGGGCTGCATTGATTATCGGAAAGTATATGCATATGACACCACAGTCTTGCATTTTGGAAATGCTCAGTTTGACCAAAGTTAGGGAAGAGATTGGAGAACTGTGCTGACAGCTAATGGCAATAAGCTTGGTGGGGTAGAGTTTAACCGAGGTATTTTCTAAGATATTTCCTTGTTGCCCCTTCTATTTATCATAAACATGATTCCATCGGTTCTGCTCCTCAGAAAGAAAGACCACAGTACAAATGGTAGAAGACATTGTTATTCATGAATGATTTGAAATTGCAAGGGATATCAATCAGGAATTAGATGCATCCATGGAAGTGGTAAGGTTGTATTTCAGGGATAATCGATGAGGCTGTGGTGAAGTCAAGGTTGTATGCTGGTAATTTAATCAAAGGGGTTAATGTTTAGGCAGTTACTGTTATCTGATATAGTGTTTGGTAATGGACTCACACAGAGTTAAAAGCAATGGGCAAGACGGCTAGAAAGTTGTTGAAAGTTGCATCAGCTTTCCATATGAAAACTAATGTGGATCGATAGTACATGAGACTGAAGGATGGAGGACATTAGTGTGTTAGATTGGGACATAAGTCTGATTAGTGTGGTAAATTGTGAAAGAAATCCTGTTCCTTTTTGTGAAGGGTATAACAGAAGAGATGCTAAGAGGAAGAAAAGGGAAGGTTCAAACTGAATCTTGCATGGAAAGTTGCATGGACAGATTGTAAACAATGAGAATGATGTGGCTGCAGTTAGATCCTGGCAGTAGGATAGAAGTATATTTGACAAACAACATAGAAGCCTTTGCTTTTGCCGCCCAAGAACAGATCTTAAGAACAAGGTTCTAGCAGGCAAAGATTTAAAAAGATTTGAGCCTTTCATGCCGAGTGTGTTGGCGAAACGTTTTGCCGTTTGGGCATTTGGAAAGTGGAAGCAGTGAATTACAAAAGAAGTACAAGAAGTGAAATAGTCCTGGAATCGAGTTGACAACCTTTTTATTCGTGTTGATCTTCTGAGATCTTCATCAGGTGTACACAGAGTTGTTGAGTCAGTTTGCATCGAAGGCGGATCTGATAACTGAGGAAGATTTGTTTCTTGGATTTCTCAGTCTTGTGCAACGGGAATGTAGGTGGAGAAGATGGTTTAGGTACAGCGGTTATCTATGGTTCCGGTGCTGGTTCTGGTATCACATGGTATCGCTGGTTTCTTGCGCTACTGGGAATGTCCCTTAAAAGTCGCCCGTTACAACGAGACGTTCTTCAGCTACCGTCAATCAAGATGCGGTAGTGTCTATGTGATAGCTTTTGATGATTTTACATTTGATGACCGCTTCTTCATCATCGCCTTCTCCTGGAGATCAGCCAATTCAACCCATTTTCGGCGAAAGCGTTTAGATTGAGGGAGGTGGTCCTGAATTGGTATCCCAAATAGTAGTTCAGTGGTCAACGCACCAATATCGAGAAATGGTGTATTTTGATGCATTAATAGTGCTTTTGCAAACGACTCAGTGTCGAGTGAACCATCAACACTAACGTTACTAGTTAAGATTTGTTTCAAAAAAAAAGTTATTCGGGGACTCCAAAATTAATAAAATATCAACGGATTATTGTTTAAATAAATAAATTGTTTTTATGTTGGTATTAGCTGTCGATGCAACCTCTGCCTAGGCAGTAAATCGATCTTCATATAAACTCGAACATGCATGTAGAACAGGTCTGTTACCATCATCTGAAAGGGATACTCTGATTGGTTGTGATGTCTCGGAGTTTTAACACGGTTTAATGGTGCCGTTTGTTACACCAGTAAATGTCGCAATCAACAGGAAATGTCGCAATCAACAGTAAATGTCGCAACGCCAACAGTAAATGTCGCAAATCAACAGTAAATGTCGCAAACCCAACAGCATATGTCGCAAACCAAAAAAAATCATTTTGTTTCTTGAACGTTAAAATCAACAGTAAATGTCGCACACAAATTCAAAATCAACAGGAAATGTCGCATATTTTCTTTTTCTTTGTTATCAATTCAAAACTTCTGTCAAGTATTATTTCGATAAGAGAACATTAATTAAAGTACCAGTTGATTATAAACAAAGAATATACCACCTGCAACTTCAAAACACATTCCGCATGCATGCAAAATGTTACACACAAAGCTCATGAAATGGCATAGTTCTCCAACACATTGAACAAAAAAGAGAGATTGAATAGAATTCTGAATTGGAGCACGTGTCCCCTATTATTCAAAGTGTTGAAACAAAGAAATATTTTTTGAACTATCAAGCTGTTGATTCAAGCTAGCTTGCAGAAGATTAAAAAAGCGTTCATCATGACTGTCAGCATAAAAATATTTTTTGATCGGGACGAATTTAAGAAAAACTATTCTTTTGGAACGATGAAGACTTTAACAGTATTGATAGTTTTTCTTGCTTGTTTGGGAGGCGCATCTGCTGTTAATGAAAGAAACATAAATGCTCTCACCGAAGAAGAGTATGATATATTAGTACGTATAATGAACAACTGTTTTGAAACACCGGTAGTTGATCGAACACCACTGGAAAAGTCTGTGATAAGAAAATACCAGCGATGGATTAAACAAGGTAAATTTTTAACAATGTTGTTTTAGCGCAAGTTTGGAAAACAAAGATAGTGAGAAGACTGAACAAATTTCGAATTTTTGTTCTCTTTTAAATAAGGCAAAGATCTACGGATTGGGCCAAGCGGAACAACAGTCTATGTGGATGGGAAACAATTGATCAGAAAAGAAGAACTGAAAAGAACCATCGCTGCAGTGAAAAAATCATGCAAAGATTCTGGTGCACGAAAGCTGACCCAGCGGTTGCAGTCACGCTTTGTCGGGTGTTCTGAGGACCACGTAATTAAATCGAAAATAAACAGCCAGTCCGAGGTAAAGTTCCTTATGTACACAACAAAAATTAAGTTTTAACTCTTTATTCAAATTTAAAAATGGCAGAAACTTGCAGTTGGGTAGATACATCAACGATGGATGGTCAAAAGATGTTGAAACCAACGTGTTGTTGGAGCTTTCCATTTGTATGTATATTTTTCTTGTAGAACACAAAAAGACATTTCGGGAACAGACCTTTACTTCAGCCGATAACATCCAACGAAGTATCAGAAAGGCACCAAATAGATCTTATCGACATGAAAAATGACGCTATTGAATATGACGGAAATGTTTATCGGTATATTCTCACAGTTCAAGACGTTTTCAGTCGTTTTCTTTGGTTACGCCCTCTAAGAAGGAAAAGGAGTTCAATTGTGTCGCATGAATTGATGAAAATCTATCGTGAACATGGACCACCTAAAATCTTGCAATGTGATAATGGGGGAGAATTTAAAGGAAGTACAAAGAAAGTTTGTAAAGCGGTGGGAGTAAAAATTATCAACAGTCGTGCATACCATCCACAAAGTCAGGGAAAAGTTGAACGAAGTCACAGAACATTACGAGATAAAATTCGATTCGACATACTGAGAAAGGGTGCAAATTGGGTCAAAAATTTGCCAGAGTATCAGTCCATCATGAATGATGATGTGAAGAAAGAGCTAGGTGGCAGAAGTGCATTTGAGATCTATTATTCTCGAAAGTCGAATTATGTTTTAAACCCAAATGCAGACAGTGATCCGGAAAGTGAAGGTGAACTTGCAGTGATACGACAAAAGTTGTGGCCAACACTGAGCAAAGAAGACGTTGCTAATATGGATATGACTCGAAAACTTCTACGAAAGGCAGCATACGACGCTTCGAGCAAGTGTGCGAAAACAATGGTCAATGGTGCACTCAAAAGGTTTCCTCTACCAATTTACAAACTGAATGAGAAAATTATGTTGAAATATCCATATGGCGCAACCAAAAGACCACGAAAGAGATTCTCCATCAAAGGAAAAGTGATTGGAAGAAACATCCCGCTATCAAAATACCAAATTGAGTATAAAAATCCAAAAACAAAGGTTCTTGAGAAAGATTGGTTACTTGTGTCCGATATCACGAGCCTAACAGTCGCGAAAGAACGTAAAAGAAAAAAATATACAAACGTCGAAGAGCTATTACGAGTGGCAAGCAGAGAGAAGAAAATGCAATCCCTTTTTCAAACTCTCAGCTTAGACGAACGACTAGAAAACGTCTTCGAACGTTCAGGGTATGGCATATTAATGAATCCATTACCAGATGGGAATTGTCAATTTAGTGCCATTAGTGACCAATTGAACAGACTCAAACTTTCCGAAATGTCAGCGAGTCAAGTGCGACAGGCTGTGGTTGATTACATGATAGAGTTCAGAGAGTCTCCATATAATGATCGCGAAAATTTCTCTAGTTTGTTTAATTCTGACCGTTACAATACTTATGATGAGTACATTGACATGATGAGGCAAGACTCAACTTTCGGAGACCACCTGACCTTGCAAGCGATAAGTGAATTGTTTTATGTACGTATTCACGTTGTCTCATCAGAAGCATGTGAATATGATCAGATTATTGTACCACGGGAAGATGTAGAAAAAATTCCTACAGTGATTGTTGGTTATCACCCTGAAGGTAATGGTGAACATTATGTTAGTATTCAGCGTACCGATTTTGATTTTACGGTGGAGAGTTGTAATAGTGGAGATAGTGACAAGACGATGATTGATAACTTGGATGGTGGCGAAATAGTAGATGATGACAACATGGAAGATGATGATGGAATTGTAAGGAGTTTGAACATGGATGACGAAGTTGTAGGGAGTGACAGCAGGGATAACTTGGATGGTGGCGAAATAGTAGATGATGATAACATGGAAGATGATGATGAAATTGTAAGGAGTTTGAACATGGATGGCGAAGTTGTAGGGAATGGCAACAGGGGAAGTGGTGACGGCTACATCGCTGAAATTTACCTCGAAATGGTTAAAAATGATATTCCATCAAATATGAGAATGCTCGTTAAAGACCTAATTGAGCTTAGTGGTGGAAGGTGTAGCGGAATATCCTTAGAACTGAAGGATGTTTTATCAAACGCTGAAAACCGACCAAGAAGGTGTACAGGAAGGCTTGTGAGATGGGTTACTGCTATGATAACATTGAAAGCGTTGACTTATGGGTGGTTTGCGATCATATCCATCACATGGCCTAAACAATGAAGCCTCCTAAAAGCTTGTTTATATTGCATACTTTTCTTACTTTTCTAATATGTTTTTCTTAGTTTTGTTAGCAACTGTAAAAAGGAACAAAAAAAAACCCAGGAAATTTATTTTCTGAGTTTACCTCGACGGTTAGTCGTATGTTTGTTTTGATATTTTCTTTGATTCATTACACATTTGTCTTAACTAGAACAAATCGTCACAAAAGTAGTTTATGAAAAGCTATTTTGAGACTACAGTGAGTTTGTTTGTAATATGTATATCTGTATTGTGTATGAAGAAAAACTTTTCTATATAGCCTCTTTCTTATTTTCATTCTTTCCCTGAGTTACCAGGCTAGTGATATTTGTTGCAGAATATTAAAACATTTGTTTTTGGCCATTGCGACATTTGCTGTTGGTAGTTGCGACATTTACTGTTGACACTTGCGACATTGGTTTTCGGGCATTGCAACAGTTGTTAGAACGAGGAGAGACCTTTATCATTGATAAGTGGATGTGGTAAAGTAATTTCTGTCTTTGCGACATTTACTGTTGATCATCAATTTTGGTGCGACATTTGCTGTTGCGACATATGCTGTTGGGTTTGCGACATTTACTGTTGATTTGCGACATTTACTGTTGGCGTTGCGACATTTACTGTTGATTGCGACATTTCCTGTTGATTGCGACATTTACTGGTGTAACACCGTTTCGTTACATCGTTTGCACTGTGACCTGTGAAGGCTAAGTTGTAATCCCATTCCGGGCTATAAAAATCGTCTGTTAGCGTTCGACCTTCCATGTGCATCAACTCAATGATGGTATAGAGTTTGCGACGAAAAACCCAAAAAGGTCTAGTATGGTCGTCGGAATCGTGTTTCTGTGAAGGGAATCCGTGTTCAATTAAAAGCAGAAAAGATTGTCTCCAGGGTGATGTTTGGTAGGTCCTCATGTGGTGAAAACTGCCTGATAGATGCCACCACGATAGAACGTTCTAGATCCTCGTTAGATGAAAGTGTGGAAGTGGATATCCATTGGTATATTCGTTACATTGCGTCGGATACAAAATTGAATTCGTCTGGTATGTTCAATTGTATATTAAAATTTTCTCTTTGATCTTCAGCAGTCGAGGACTTTTAATGTTGTCGGGGACCCTGTTGTTAAATATCCTGATCAATGGCTTGTGATCGACATCAATGGTAAGGTTTGGAGAGCCCATTGTAAACATTCGGCAACTTTGTAATGTAGGGCTAATACTTTCCCGTCGAACCGGGCGTGCCTCTGTTTGGCAGCACTAGAAAACTTCGATCAAGCGTATACTAGTTTCCAGCCGGTCTACGTGTGGGCAATGGCAATGTTTCTGGATCAATGTAAATCCAATACCCAATTTTCTCCAGTCCGCAGCCAAACAGGTCCTTGCCGATTTGAAACTTTTTCGTTTGTTGTTTGTGTTACGTTTCACAATTTAGCGGAATGTTTCCATAGCGGAAGCCTGTGCAACCAAGATTTATAAATTCAAACCTAAATATCATCGATTTAAGGTCTGTAGGTGTAGGGAATGTTTTGATATGATGGAGAAAAAGCTCTGTCGGTTTACATCCACCATTAGTTAGGTCAAACCTAGCAAACTCGACCGTGTGCATGGAAAATTTAAATTTGCTCGGCTTGAACGCGATACCATTATCGCTGCAAAACTTAATACACTTGACAGTTTGCCAAAACGCAGAAGAAAGATCATCGTCCCATAAAATTGAATCGTCAATTATGCAACTAACTCGAGTGAAATCTTGTGTTATGTCATCAAAATCTTTTCGTATATCCCTTCCGGGAAGAGTGGGACACTGTGATACCTGTTCCATGCATCTCTCACAGTCTTATTTTTTACGCGGTACCAACGCTAACGAGATTGAACGATGATGGTGTGTGATGGGTTTCGCAAAATGTTGAGGCATTGAGATTTTGCAGATCAACGGTCCTTCTAAGGGACCCATTCTTTTTGGTGACAGTTACCATACGGGAGCACCAGGTGTTGAGGGTGCCAGTTGGAACTAGCTCTATGATGCCTAGTGTGACGTAAGCATCTAACTGGCATTTCACCTCTTTTGTTTGTTTGTATATTTATTTAAAGTCGGTGTTACATTTAAAAACCTCTTTACAAAAATATTGTAATCGTATAACTGTCATAAAATTTTCATTTTGATAAATATACACTAAGTTTGAAACTGTTTGGTTGTCTTTGTAGTTCAGAAAACGCATGGCACGTTTATATTTCCAATGGTGCGGCACTGGTAACGGCTTATGCATGGCGATTGGTTTGGTGTCGGAGACGAACGTTGTCTTGAGGTTTTTGATGTTCACAAGTGTTGAACGCAAAAATACAAAAATAACCCATAAACCAGGCCTCCAGATTTTTTGTGATTATCAGGTGTAGCTGGTAATGGTATGCTAGGGCACGGTGAGCGGAGTGGACAACCACATGGTGCAGTATCAGATAGGTTCATTTTTTGATGTGTGGCTGATATTTCAGTTTGTCCCAAATTCTTTTCAAAATGATACACAATCTCTAGATTCTTAAACACAGTGTTTGAGATATGCACATTAGAAACACCCTCACATATATACATGAATTCTGTCAACCTCCTGGAATTGGATGCAATATCAACGATGAGAGCCCCAAGCACTGACAATCTATCATTACAGACGGATCTGAGACGGTGTCGTGTATTAATCAAAGCCCGCCTTGTGGTGCCCAGCTTTTGCAGTAACTGCTGGGCCGGCAGTACATATTTGTCTGCTACCACGGACACTTGAGTCGATGTATGTTTTGAGAAATCATAGATTTGATGTCAATTCTTGTTTTAAGAATGTTAGTTCAATCGTATCTAAATGTCGATGGTGATTCCGGGTTGAGCGGATCCATTAATCTATTGTCCATGGTGTAATACTTCTTCTAGTCATAACAGCGGATCGTCAATACAGGATGCTAAGAAAAGTGTATCCCCAATGAAAGCGCTCACTGCTGAGTTTCTGCATACAAACACAAAGTGATTTTATTTATGGCAGTTATTGCATTGGCGACGTAAGGCAAACAGCGGTTTGTGAATTAGTGATTGGTTGGAATTTGATTCAGCATTCGCAGTATATCCCAATACAAGCCGTCGCTTGACTGGAAGGTCGATAGATTTTAAATTGTCGGCCTCGCTAAGCACTTTCAATTGATGCGATTGATTTTATAAACAAGCAATCAGTTGCAACAAGATTATCTTTGATGAATAAGTGTCACACTGTCCGCTATCGCACCTTCAAACGAAGTTGCAGGTCATTGCTTGGGATTTCAATCGAGACACAAAATGGGTGAAGGTGTCTCCGTCGCTTTGTTTGATCCTGAAAAATTGCTGACGATAAACCTCCAGTTGTATGCCCTTGACAGCGATAGATTTGATGTGATTGAAGAGTTGATCTTCCGTTAGGGTATTCAGTTGCACCGGACCAACAAACGTGAACAATAACTCGTTTACGTCGGCATTATATGTAGATCGGAGTTCATTATTTAAGTCGAGCCATTTGCTTATACTTAGACCGGGCATCTTTGAATATGACCCACTTGTTGTCTATGCAGTCAGCTTCGATAGTGGGGTGGGCTTGCTTTGATCGTTGTGTAGTCGGCTGTTGTCGGTTGGTTGCAGCAGTGAAGTTTGTGGGAGCGAAATGGCTAATGAGTGGATGATCTGTTGTTGCATAGCCATTTGAAGGTAATGGTATGGTTTGAGTGGTTCTAATGATTACATTGAGATGTTTCGAAGAGTAAACAAAATAGCCAAGCACTTCGTAAAAACATGAGTGAATTGAAGTCTCTTTACGGAAGAATGATGATGTTTGATTGTATCAGGACAAACATTTGGATACAATTGCGTATTTTTATACTCGCGCCATGTAAAGTTCGATAGTATTAGTATGATTGATTAGTCAGGAACAAGTCACGTCTAAACATCATGAACATCGTATATTAGCTAACTTACTACATCGCAAACACCTAAGTATATATATATATCCGTGTATATAAAAACAACAATAAAAACAACAGCTTGCTTGATTAACAATAGTTTGTCATGTTACGTTACTTCATCAGGTTACGGTGTATATATATCCGCATATCACTGTATGTATATGTAAACCCGTACACTGCTTTTGGGTGTGCTGAGAATTGCTGGGATAGGAATGTCAACGCCACACAGAAAATGGAACACAAATATCTTAAAATTGTCGTTGTGGACTAGAAGACAATAGAGTGGGAGACTTATCTGTGCCATGAGATAAAGAAATTTAAATTATTGTCCCTTTGCGAAGGCGCTCCAAAATTGGCCACAAAAGTCATTCCTGCTGTGGGGCTCTAGGAGTGCTATCATGAAGACCAACTGGATTCTTAAAGACCCTGAAAGTACCGAACATGTTTGATGGTCTTCAAAGTTGTTATGTTAATGGGACAAATATAATCCTCTTCCCTCCAAAAAAGTGCTCAATCTTTAAAATTCCTGGTCTGGGGTTGGATTTGAGACACACTTTCATCTCCTCTCAGGTTGTCCAATCATTTGAGTTTGAAAAATTATTATTATGATATTTGATATAGATGTTATTCGTATGGTATTCGTTCTATTTTATTTCCTTTGACAAAACTTCCTATTATGTCCTTGCAACTTAAAATGGATAGAAGGTGCTGAAGCTAGTTCCGCCTTTCTATTCAATCTGAATCCAAACTGATTACTTCAAAACAAGTTGTTAATTGTTAGTAGTTAATATTCTGCTGACAGAACATCTTTCAAAACAAGGACTATATAAACTATACTAACCGAAAATACAAAATGGCGACACTTCACCCTCACATAAGTGTAGAGTAAAAGACGTTAACACAACGACATATCACAAACTAAACACAAATATTGATAAATCCAAAAACGCTCCTCAAAGCGCCACGATACACGCAGTACATAAGAAATATGATACAATACTGAAAACACAAAAGGAAATAACATAAACGAAAGAACGAAAACTTGTAAATGTCAATCAAATAAATATTACAGATCTAATTGCTGTGTATCTATGTTCCTGAATACTTACCACAAGCTTATTATGAATGGGAACAATGATGCTTGAATCCTTATATGTTGAGGTTATAAATTGGAATCTTTATGTCATTTTGGAGCCGCAACTTTCTGAAAAGCTAAATTATATTTATTATGGTTTTTCAGTTATAATTTGTATCTGTGATATTCAGTTAAAATCACTTGATATTTCATGGTTGTTGGATTGTGGTTGGTTGTACCATTTATTGAGCACTTCCTTTTAGAGCTGGTTTTGAAGTTTCGTTTTGTTTCGTCTTGTATGGTGCCTTCAAATGTGCAATTGTCAAGCAGTACATTGAATATTGGCAATTTGGTATTTTATCTCCTTCTTGATAATTCTACACGGTTCCTTCAACACCAAATCTTGCATTCAGCATTATTAAGATCTTTTTATTAAGATTACAATTCTGTCAGTATTTCTCTGAAGCGCTCGAACAATTTTTAAATTCCACACTCTTTTATTAGGATTTCACCTTTTGTTTATGGCAAGCTCAAGTTCATAATCACACTAACATTCTTATTATTTTGATGCTATTATTATCATTTTCGGTATGGATGAGTAGTTCCAAATAACACACATTCCGTTTCACTTGTTTTTTTTGTCGTTACATGTTAGACAATGCACATCATTATTGAATTCACTGTTTAGAATGTTCTGAATGATCTTAATTTTTTCACTAAAACAAGGCAGTATTTCTATATTGAATTAGTTTTTAAGACATCAAACTTATCAACATATCAACTTATCACTTAAAATGCAGAATGAACTGCATAGGACCTAGAATTGTTCTTTGTAGAACACCTCATTTTGGGAAAAAAATTTGGGACAATGTTATGAAAATGCCTTGAAGTCTATATTGGTCTTTGTTTTATTCCTTCCACTTAATTACCTTTGGCGGGAAAACTTACTCTTGTTGAAATTTGTACGATGAATTGCAACTGACTTAGAACATTTATAAACGAAACAGCTGTAAAATAAATACTATGGTTTAGAGACCTGATGAAATGATTCTGAGTGCTTCCCATGTCTGGTTGTCAGTTCATAATAATAATGATAACATATATATCTACCTAGCTATAGAATAGGCCTCACCCTAAACTGAAGATCATAACACAAGAGTTGTCAGTTTCGTTGGTTGTCAGTTTGTTAAATATAATTGATTAGCGCGCGTGCAGCTAATCTTTAAAAAGTCCGTGTAACGACTGGCTGCTGCTGTTCGAGTGTTGTTCCCGCCAAATTTGAACTTAGAGATCGATTGGTTCATACAACCACCGTCTCAATGTTGATTGGTGCATAAAACGCCACTATTATTCGATTGTCTGTCTGTTTGTATGTTTGTCTGTCACGCAAAATGGTAGATTGATGGGGACCACCAATAGTTCCATTGGTCGTAGCAAAACGATCCCATACATTATTTTGATCAGCTTTTCCAGCTCTACAACATGGGCAAACTTATCATAACCAATTCCTGAAATTTTTTTCGTGAACTCAACGTAGGCTGAACATGGGTGGCGAGCGACGCCGCCTTGACGGCTAGTAATTATATCATTGTAGTTATCCAATGTGTCATTCTTTTCTAAAAACAAGTCCTCAATGTTTTGTAAAAACAGTATGTATTTTGGAAAATGTCTGGGATTCTAAATACAAAGGATCTTTTGTTTTATGTGTGGGCTGTAATGCTTTTTAAGCTTTGGATACGTACAGCTCAGCTCAGTTTCTTCTTCAGCTCCAACAACAGCAAGAATGTGTGTCTACTATATTATACCTGCATCATTTTATGTTTGATTGTTCTCTCTCTAGCTATTTTAGCATATTTACTTGTATAGTTTTTGACTGCTTAACAATGTCCTGGACATCATCCTTTTACACAAATTCTGCTTTCAATTTCATAATCCAAATCTTTTTTTACTTTTTGAGTCTTTTTGTAATTAGGAATATTGTCTGTTATATTGAAAGACTTACAGAATCACTGTCATATCTTAAAGCATCTAAATTTAATGTTATTTTGTTCATTAAGTTTAGTGGCAGTCGGCGTAAGTTTTTATTGAGTCAGTTATGCTTTCATAATGTCGTGCGGTGTATGCGTAACTAAAAATTTAATGTTTTACTAGTTGGTGTATTAATTGTTATCTTGAAATTTAGTTCAGATAATGCATCTTTGTTTGTAAATTAACCTATTAACGACAAGCACGAATTTCTAGTTTCAGTTATATATATTGATTTTGTATGTATATATGCATGTATTTAGCATGGTCAAATTTATGCTTTCCTTTTTGTGCTTGTGATTTAGGAATTCTGTTAGGAAGACTGACTATAGATATTGACTTCATAAATTCATAACATTTACATTGAATTACATGCATACTCATTGTTTTATCTGAATGGATTACTATATCCTTGAGCGGTTTTTCGGGGTACTATTTGAAAATTTACATTCAAATGGCAAAAGGTACCCCCTGTACTTTTGGTTTTAAAATTACGAAGATATTCTAAACCGCATTTGAACGGGTCTTTTTGACCATTTTTGGGGAACAAAAGAGACAATTGAATAAGTAAAGCTGTGTTACTACTTGCAAAAGTACCAAATGAATCAACCTGTAGCTCTTTTGAAGTTTACACAAATTGAAAAATTTGAATTATGTCGAAAATTTTGAAATGTCCTTGTCTAGATGTTAGAAAAATCAAGATGTTGTAAATTACGTAATATAATCGGATTTTCCTTAAAATATGTGGCCAATCATAAGAACCAGTTACTTTGTCAACTTGGTTAAACTCAATCACGTCAACTTGGTTAAACTCAATCACGTCACACGAGTGTGTATTTTGCTGATCAGGTTAGCCTATACAGGGATCCCGAATAGCATATATTATAACCCTATCTCGTTTTCAAGTTGCTTGCCATATCAACAAACCCTTCTTAAAGAGTTATCGAATACAAACAATTGCTGTGGTTTGAATTTAAACGGATATCCCTTGCAAATGCTAGCTAATTCAAGTAACTACAAACTATTGCATTGAAATAGCCCAGCGAGGTCTTGTTTCCTATTTAGATATCCATTACTGCAGATCTACTACTATTTTTACTAGATTGTGATGACATCATTATCACTAATTCATAATATACATGTCCATATCAAGAGCTACCACATTCTTTGTAGCACAGATTATGCAGTTTTACTTGGATGTAATTAGTCAAAATTAGTGACAATATTCTGTGTATTTTGAGTGATCCTACGTTATAATTGTTGTATGTAGAATTTGGTTCTTGTGATGTGGGTTTGGTGACATGGTGTAAGCTAGACTTAGTAAGGATAAATGACCTAATACATATTTGAAAACTCTGTTGCCTCCAAGGATTCATACTATCTTGTTCTTATTTGTTTTTTACTGTTATTATTTTTTCATTACTCTTATGAAATACCTGAGTACAAACATAAAATGTTTGTTACTGTTCGAGAAGTTGCTTTTTGATAACATATGGTATGTACCCAGAAACATAATATAGATTTTCTTCTATAGGTGTCAACTTTGAATTACTTGCTTCCACAAAACAATTTTGCTTTAACATTAATTTGAAAATAAGTCCCAAATAAACTGAAATAGGATTACAAGCTCAAGCTCAGTGTTTTCGTGCAGGGAAGGAATTATATCTTTCCAGGAGTTCATGATATCTAATTTTGTGAATATTCGAAAACATCAGCTATTTTTATGTACTGAAATTCATAAAACCAAGGTGATGTTGATGTGTATCTGTGTAATTGTGAGCAAAGTTCAATATTAATGTGAAATTCTTCTTTATCAACTGTCTTAATCCAAAAACAACATTGGGGATTAGTAAGGTTACGTCCTCATCCAAATCATCTACATCCACGTCAAAATCAGCCAGAACAATATCTTCTTCATCTGACATAATCACAGTATCGACTAAAACCTCAATATCTCCGTCAAAATCGCGATCTTCAAAATTCAATTCCTCATTATCAAAACACGTGTCGTTGGTCGCCATATTGAATATAAATGAAAGGTGTTCTGCCTTGTACGTTCAGGACGAAAAACCACAAATAATTTCATTCGTCAGACTCAAACAACAAAATGCAATCTGATTGGTTGAATAAGGAAAAAATTCTATTGTTATGGTTGAGCAAAATTGAATAGATAACAAGGTTGGTAACAATAGACTTATAGTCGTTCACTATTTATCTACTCACGCATCCCTGGTTAGACTCGATGCTACACATCGGTCGCAAGGTACTGTCAACGTCTTTATAGAACCTCATGCGAATTTAGACTCATGCTATCGCTATGGTTGCAAGGAACCATTATTTGACAAATTTTTCCAGTTAAGAGATAACTATTATTAATCTGACGAGTATTTGACTCAATGGCCTCGCATATCAGACATTTCTGATTCTTCAAAGACTTTCTACCCTCTTTGACTTTGTATGACGTGCCAATCGGGGAAATCTAGGCAAAATCCCTTATTGACAAATGACCATGAATTCAAGACATTTTGGTCAAGTTTAATAACTATCTTACACTGTATCTATGCGAATTCCAAAATTCAAGTTGTATGTGTTGATCGTTAGACTTCAAATATAAGATTAAAGAATTTAAGACCTATAGCGAAAACAATCACGAGAAGTACCATCTTTATTTTTATGTGGATATTTCATGCTAAAGATATTTTTACAGGTTTTGACATATAAGCGTTTGTAAAAAGAAAGATGTAAGTGGCAATTAACAACACAATACAAAAAACATTAGGAAAACAATACAACAGGCCAAACAGAAAAACTAAAGTGTATAAAATATTTTTACAAAGTTAATTACATTTTTGCATTTAAATTCCAAACTAGCTAATACAGGCACAATACGTTAGACCATACAAGCTACGTAATACAAAACAACAAAACATTGCTATGTCGAAAAATTACATTACACACAAAGAACATAAAGCAGCAAGACCATAGAGACACTTTCTCTAAGGCCAGGGTAATGATAGCCGCTCCCAACCATGTTCTTCCCCTATTAAAGAAAGATTGTCTATGAAAATAAATTTAAAGGAACAGACAGTTCCTGCTTATTTAACAATGGTTTGTTCCCTTTGATTAATAACGCCCATGCAACCTTTCGTTGCTTGTATCCACTAAGGTTACTGTGAATATAACACAGCTGCGTCGTGTTGAGTCTCAATGTGGTGTTTAAATACATGGGATTTTTTATCACGCCAATTGTGGTCTTTCACTCTCTCAGAGAGGCGTCGTGATGTTTCACCAATGTATGTCAGTTACTGTTAGGACAACTGTACTGGTAAACTAGATCGTGTTTGTGAGTCTTCTTTGTCTTGTCTTTGAGACTGAAACTTGATCCGATTTTGGTACTGCGGTATGCAATTCATGCTCTTACATTTGGTGGTAAGACCTAATACGAATTTCATTTTCATCTCAGTTTCATCTCGCATTTTATCTGATAACTATCTGGTTGTGTTTGCTTAATTGATAAGACGTTTGGATTCAGAAGGTCTTTATACTCTTTTTCTCAACTAATTTCAATATTAAAGTGCTACATATCGGACGTGAAACGTCTTGAAACATCCGGAATAAAACTTTATAGGAATATACTAGTAACCCGGGTAATTTTTTTTAACGAGTTTAACTTCAAAAAGGATGTGTCAAATTCTGCTTCCCTCCTGTGATGAAAATTTTACGGAATCGCGACTCAACAGTGTTAGATTAGGGATGCAATGCAATGATTCCACCGTGATCATAACAACATCTGACGTCAAATGCCACGTGCTATTATACTAATCGTGAATGTGTCGTGGGTGGTCTATTCGCCGCTATATCACCACGATTACGAAGATTTTGACCGTTAAAAAAACAAAAGAACAAACACTCCTTAAATTAAAAGTGGGATGCGCACACGTGAATTAGTATAATAAGCCGCCAAGGCGGCGTTGCTCGCCGCCCATGTTCAGACTGCGTTGAGTTCACGAAAAATAAGAATAAGGAATTGGCAATAATGAGTGTGTCCATGTTGTAGAGCACCAAAAACTGATCAAGAAAATTCATGGGATCGTTTTGCTACGACCAACCGTTACGGAGATATCCTCGATCAAAAGTTTTCATGACGTCACAGACCCGTCCCCCAAAAAATTACACCCAAATTTTTTGTAACCCTGTCGCCTGTATTGCAAACCTCAAAAACGTCAGTTATCCCTACTAGCTAGTGAGATAATTTTCCCTAAACGTCGCATTCCATTTGCGTCTCAGTACAATGGTTTCACACTGACTTTGCTCAAAATAAAATAAACTATTTAATCTCACTAGTCAATCTACCATTTTCCGTGACAGACACACAAACAAACAAACGGAGAATCGGCTAGTAATTTATAGACTAGCCGCCAAGGCGGCGTCGCTCGCCGCCGATGTTCAACATGCGTTGACTTCACGAAAAATAAAAATAAGGAATTGGCAATCGAAAGTGTCCCCATGTTGTAGAGCTCGACAAACTGATCAAAAAAATGTATGGGATCGTTCCGCTACGATTAACCGTTACAGAGATATCATTATTCAAAGATTTTGATGACATGGCAGACCCGTCCCAAAACAAATAGACCCAAATTTTTCGTCACACCATCGCCTGTGTCACAGACCCCAAAAAACGTCAGTTATTTCTATTGGTTATCGAAATATCCCTAAACGTCGTATTCGATTAGGGTCTCAATACAATGGTTTTACACTGACGTCGCACACAAGAAGAGCAATAATTTATGTGTGATCTTACATTGCTGACTCCCCTATTTCTTCCGCAGTTCACATCTACCATTTTGGGTGACTTACAAACTAACAGACAGACGGAGAATCGGCTATTAATATATAGACTAGACGCAAAGGCGGCGTCGCCCACCTCCCATGTTCAGCCTAAGTTGAGTTCACGAAAAATAAAATTAAGGAATTGGCAATAATAAAGATGCTCATATTGTAGAGCTCCAAAAACTGATCTAAGAAATGTATGGGATCGTTTTGCTACGACCAACCGTTGCGGAGATATCGTCGATCAAAAGTTTTGAAGACGTCACAGACCCGTCCCCCCCCCCAAAAAAAAAAAAAAAAATTAGACCCAACTTTTTGTAACCCCGTCGCCTGTATCGTGGACCCCTAAAAACGTCAGTTATCGCCATTGGCTACCGAGATAGTTTTCCCTAAACGTCGCATTCGATTAGGGTCTCAATACAATGGTTTCACACGGACGTCGCACACAAGAACAGAAATAATTTATGTGTGATCTCACATTGCTGACTCTCTTTCGCAGTTCACATCTACCATTTTGTATGACTTACAAACAAACAAACAAACAAACAAGCAAACAAACAATTTAAAGAGAATGAACTTTTCATGGTCAGACGCCGAAAGTCTGGCCAAAGAAAACCTAAATGAATGGTATAGAATATATAAAGAATATGTAAAAACAAATTAAAACATTTTCGAATTTCAAACCTTTTGTATGTTAGGTAATGTAGATTTATTTACGGAAAAGCCTAAAAAAAAACAAAAAATGCAAAACAAACAAACAAACAGACGGAGAATCGGCTATTAATATATAGATAGCCGCCAAGGCGCCGTCGCTCACCGCCAAGGTTCAGCCTGCGTTGTTCTCAAAGAGGTCACGAAAAATGGAATTAAGGAATTGACAATAGAATGAATATAAAGCTGAACTGAATAAAAATTATTTTTTTACCCGGACAGAGGAAACATAACCAAACATCACAACACTTAAAAATGATAAAGAAACTGAATCATCAAAACACTTAGATGTTGTACTAACTATTGACCGAAAACCATATTTTTCAAAAGTAACTTTTGCGGGAAAGGAATCATAACAAAATTGATGCAAAACTATACACCAAAGCATCAAATATCCCATTACAATGTACTTAAATGTATATATGCATACAGCTTCATGTGTAAAACATATGCACGGGTTCAGTAACATTGGAGCTGAACTGAATAAAAATTATTTTTTTAACCGGACAGAGGAAACATAACCAAACATCACAACACTTAAAATGACCTATGATTGACCGAGAACTATATTTTCCATACGCAAAAAATGCAAACGTAAAACGTAAGACAAATCATAATGAAACTGATGCGAAACTATACACTCAATCATCCCTCATCCCACTTTCTGCCCCCTCAGCGAGCGATTTCCGATTTTGTTTTTTATCTTAATCATTATCCTCCAACTTTGGTGTTGACGTTACACGGTGGTATGCAATTATTAGCTGACTTTGCTGTCAAAACATGGTGCCGTAGGTGGGAGACAGAATGTTTTTTTTCCTAATTTTATTATTATACTATTACTATTATACTATGTTATTTAGGAAGTTCGTATGCTAAAATTGCTTAGACATTTTTCATATTATGTTTGTGTTGCTTTAGTGAAGTGAACGACTAGGATTTTGAAGCGCAACTTGAAATCTGAAATTTTGCCAACAATACATTTTGTTTTTGTATATGTTTTAACTCTAAATCTTTCATTAAATAAATTTTATTCAATGCACTGATTTTTGTCAGATCTTGCCTTAAAAAGATTTTAATTGGATTTCTGCGCATGCAAGAAAGCCTACAAATTGTCTTTCTTTGTGTTTTTCCTTCTTTCTGCCCTCCAAACCTGATGTGATCATGATCAATAAAACTATAAACTATATTTTTTTCTTGTTTTTTTTATGTAAACTTTGGCTAGTTTTTGTTTCGAATCAAAGTTTGAAACGCAGATTTCTAATGGATTTTTCGCTTTATTCTTTTTTCTTTGAAAAAGTTTTTTCTTTTTTCTTTTGGTTCTTATAGAAATTCTTTAACAATTCTTAATCTTATTTTGATTATAAAATACGTATCCATGGTTTCAGTTCACTCATTTCTTTTGTTTGTAGCAAATAGTAAGTAAGTAAGTAACCGAGAGTTTTTAGTCCTTGGGCTTCCATCCGCAATGGTTGGTTCTTCTGCCCGCCGACTTGCAACTAGTAGTTGACTTAACGGCAGAGATACGTATAGCATTGCTGTTACTTGCCCGAAGTCCAGTGTGCAGTCAGTCGATGGCTCCTAATGGGTTGACACGCTGCTTTTAAAGCACATCGGAGTGGAGTATTGAGATACGACGCGACTGGAGTGGAACACGGGTCGCAATGGTCGCACACAAAGGTACTAAACACCATCGCTGCACAAATACTTTCTGATATTACTTGTTAAGCCTTATTTAAACTTTTTGAAAGGTATATTAGCATCAGTGTGACATAGGCCTCAGAGATAACAAAAAGTAACAAAGTTTGTTTGTTTTTGTTTCCGTTGTATACGCTCGCAATGTATAGCTTGCTGTGTTCAGCACTACAGTGTTGCCTGATGAGATTGCGAGATAAGTTTACAAACCACTTGGCCAATCAATATCATACTATGCAAAGATATGTAGTTTTACAATTATGAATACATCCAAATTTATGAAAAGTATCGAGTTATTATAACTAGTGATAATTAAGTATTCACCATTTTATGTTATTGCACAGAATTTTCTGTTTAACATTTAGTGTTCTTTAAAACACTCCACCGAGTCACTGACGCATTTCTAAAACATACTTTATGACATTTTATATTTAAATTTTGACAACTTCACTATTTTCTCTCCTAATTTTCTCTCCAATTTTATAAATAGTGCCATCATCAGCGAAATTTCAGAGATTTTTGTGAAGAATTAAATGAAAAATAACATTTAGAAAAATATTAAATGTAAGTTGTCCTAGTATCGGCCCTATTCAATATTCAATTAAAAGCTATTCACTAAGAACTTGACCTGGTACATTGGGAACGAACTGAAAAATAATGTTTTAACAATTTAAGACTATCCTTTCTTAACTCACATTCGTGTGACTTAGCTTTTCATTAAGTCAAGCAAATTGGAAAGATCCATTAATATTAGCCAAATTCCAAAACGCGGTCGCGATGTTTTGAGGGGAAACTTTTTCAAAATGAAAGCTTGAAAGCGGCTTTCAATTTTGTTTTTATGAATGTAGACAGTTTTGTTGAGAAAATTAGGGGTTTAAGAATATGAAAAACATTGCAAATTTCATGAAAGATCAGATAAATGAGTTGCTTTGAAACAATGGTTCATCTGAACATCATAAATCCAGTGTTATCAAATTCAATAGCCGGAAGACAATCATCTGTGATACAACATTTTTAGCACATCTTTCTTAATCAGTATAGAGACTATCGTCTAACATCAAGCAGGTAGAATTTCAAGAAAATTTTTTGAACAGAAGTAAATAAACATTTTGATGGGCAAGCTAAAGATAACAAATATACAACATCATTTCGGATAATGATATATATTGACAAATGATAAAGTTGTTTTGGTACTGTACAATCCTAATTGTTAATATTAGCAACAAATTTCAAAAATCTCTGACTTCTGCTTGCTCACATCAGTATAATGTGCAAAAGAAGTGGGAAGGCTAAAGTTTACAGAAAATATCCGAAAATGAATGTGCTGTAAGGCAAAGAATTGGACTTTTAGACACCTTTTATCAACATAGACAAGAAACTTAGAATACATCCATTCATAATAAATTTGTTACCATCACATTGTCGTTAAATCTTTTGTTCCAGTTGGTAGTAACGTAAGTTAAAAACATGACAAAGCATTTATCATGCACTCAATTAGTCGATTTGGTTCAGTGGCTAAACTTTGTGTAATATAATAGTCCAGTCCCCAACTTTAACATTAAATCGTTCAATGTGAATTGTTTATGAAGCAAGTTGCACTTAATTTCATTTTCTGTGTCCTTTTATTTAGATAATTTTAAGTGAATACCTTTAATGACATAGATCTCGCACAGTAGTGAATCCCTTCCCAGCGGGCAACATGACGTCGCTAAGACGTCGTTATGACGTCTTTATATGACTTCTGAAGACGTCATGATGACGTCTGCTTCAGGTCACAAATGAAATCAACGACGACGTCATTGTTAAGACGTCACGAAGACGTCCTGCAGAAGACCTAATGTCATGGCTGGGTAATAAAACGAAGGAAACAAGAAATACAAGAAAAGTGAATTAAAAAATCATGTTAGAGATTATTGACATACTTACAAGAAATAAACTAGCAAAATAAATAAACTACATAAATAAAATAAAATGTCTATACTGAAGATTTCCTACGAAAATATATTCTATAAATACAAATAAGCACAACGCAATTCCAGTGCGAGTATACCTCAATGACCTCAATTTCAACTGGATTTCATGATTTACAAGCACTCTATGGAAAAAAATTTCTTATTTTAGTGAACGGCAAGTTAGACTTTAGATCTGATTGAGTATTAGTAGGAAACAAAAAATAAACTATTTCTTTGTAATGTATATTGTGTATATTGTATATAATGTTATTGGTTCGCTTTAACTTTTTTTATACGTTCTGGTGCATGTTTTAACACATCAACAAGATTCTTTTTGATTTCTTTTTGATTTCCGATGGTGCTTTCTTTATGTATAGCTAACACGCCAGCTAAAACGAGAGTAACGTAACCCATAATTATTTTCTAAAATTCAATCAAATGATCGAACGTTCTTTCCACCTACGTGTGAAACCTTACTAACCTGAAGGCAAAATAAGAGAAATATGTAAATGCAAAGGTATTCATTTCACCACAAAATGAAACGTTCTTTTTCTTAATAACAAGATTTTGAAAGATGTTGAACTTACTAAGTCCTTATAGGACGCTTCGTCCCCAGCGACTTTTTCGTTAAGATTTTCAAAATTTTCAACGTTAAGACACTTGTCCACAAACATATTTGGCGTTTCTCTTCCCTTTTTTTGCTTCAAAAGTGTTATGATTTCTGATATTCCAAACAGCACTTTCCGTTGAAATTCTGAAAATTTATCATAAATTTAATAACATCTCAATAAGTGTCGAAAAGTACTGATCTTTTGTTAATGATATACCATACACTATATACACTATATACCATAGCCTGGTCCAAATGTTAATTGTAACGGCTATGCATTACGTAATAATAATAAAAATACAAACCTGCTTCAGACATTGGGTACTTTTCCTTGTTATAAGCTGCTCCATTTCGTTTTGTTGCTCTTTCTGTTTCTGCAGTTTTTAATCTGGGAGATCGTCTGATCGATGAGTTGCTAAATGTTCCAGTCAACGAACGAACACTGGATGATTTTTCCAATCCAAGCGATGATCGGTCAGGACTTGATGACCTCAGTGAAGATCCTCCTCTTACCACTTTTTTACCTGTGACTTTAGATGATTCAGGACTCGGTGACCTGACTCTCTTTTTCTGAATCAGTGAAATGGCATTGTATACTTGTTGGAATTCAATGTCATCCACTAAATCAAAAAAAGTAAGTTTTAGAAAGAAAAAACTTCTTAAATTATGACAAAAGTAAATCGAGAATAGGGGATAACAGAAAAAAAAATGTTAAGAAATTACATTCACTATGATTCTGTGATGATGTTTTTGAAACAGGAGGCGGTGTTGGAGTTTTTGTTTCTATGAAAAATTAGAAATTGTAAGCGTAAAATAGAGCAAACAACTGAGCAGTTAGTATTTTCTTGCAGTTTCCAACATCTCAAACATACCTTCAACGTAAAAAGTCCTTTTCTTAACTGGCGTCTGTTCTTCCGAAGAAGTGAAATCATATTGATGACATAGTTCTAGGTCATCTAAATATTAAACAATGCCATTTAAAACATGAAGAATCGAACTGGTCATTGAGCAATTATAGTTAATAAACATACCATCTTGAAATTTGATTGCTGCTAAAAGATAGCCTCTCCATGAAGATTTCACATTGGTGCGCCTTTGGAGTTCTTTCCTGGCATTTATCCCATTTGGCCAATAGACCATTTTTACCCCTTGCTTTTCTACAATCCAATTGGATGCAACAACAGCTTCACTTACTTCTTCGTCTTCCAAAAGTTTTACAACACAATAAGCCTTCATTATGTTGTGATTATTGGATTTCTGCGTAAGCAAGAAATACTTTACGATCGTCCGTGTTTTTCTGTTTTCATCTTACTGTCCAAACCGGCGCATTTTTGTTTCTTAAATTTCATTGGTTCATAAAAAAGCCGTCTCAATCGTGATTGGTGCATAATGCCCGATTTCTACGAAAGGGTGCTAATATAGCCACCTTAACTTCAATAGCGACAGTTTATTGGCTTGATCTGCGCCGTGCCATGTGATCATCCGGGTACTTTTTGACTTGCCATGTGGTGATCGTCTTCCAAACGTTTTAAAAATGGCAGCGAAGGAACGTGCTACTTAGTTTTCTAAAAGTTTCTGAGATGATGTAAATATGGATTTCTTAACTTTAAATAAAAAAGTTCATCCAGTTGGAAACTTATCATATTTGAAAAATTAAATTACAGTGTGGTTATTCTGTTTTTTAAAAGAAGCTCTCTCGAAGTAATGTAAAAACAATCGTGATGTGTGGAGAAGAAAAGGTATTTCTTATTTTTGGTCTTTCTAAATATGAAAAGCCTTTGTGTATTTGTATGTGTACATACATCTCTGAAGTCGACTTTTTTTAAGCTTTTGGATTCCTACAGCTCAGCTTAGCTTCCTTTCAGCTCCAACATCACAAAAATGGGTATCATGGGTATTTATTTATTTTCTCCCACGTATATATAATGCTATAACAACCTTTAGAGTAGATTTTAATTTGAGGTAATATTCAAGTAGTAATTATTGTGATATTATATATTTCATCCTGAGAAGACCAATAAAGAAATTTTATATATCAAAATTAAGGGTTTGTTACATATAGCCCTACTTGTATAGCTTTCATAATGCTTATTGCTGGTTTGTAATTAAAGTATTGTGTCAATGTTTTTTTTTTCTATTTTCTGGAGTACGTGGTGATAAATAGTTCCCAGTGTAACAATCATACAGCTTATTTTCATAAACAGATCTTTATAAACGTGTTAAGTCATCTGGAAGTAGTTATGTTCCGCGAGATGTTCGGCGATTTCTGATTGTATATATCGTTTTGCGTAAGCGTGGTCTTCTCGTTGGTTTAGTTGTCCCGAGTCTAGTGCCTTGGCGAGATAATATGTGAATTCAATAGCACTTGCACAGTCACCTTGTGGTGCTCCAGTGTCAGTTTTAAAAGTTTCGCTTAGGATGTCTTCTCATTTGACCGAAAGTGAGACGTTTAGAAGCGTAGAGATAATGTGTAGCTCGTCGGGTTCAATTGTGTTTCGAAGGTCTTCTAGCAGCTTGTGTCTGTTAACGCTGTCGAACGCTTTGCTCATGTCCAACATTATGAAATGGACTGATTCATTCTTTGCTGTTATCGTTCTTTCGATAATTATTTTGGTGGTAAATACTTGTTCTGTTGTTGAACGATTTTCTCTATAGGCTGCTTGCGATGGTGGTATTTCCGCATCTATTCTATCTTTAATTCTTTTCACAATACAAGCTGCGAGAATTTTTCGGAGGGAAGATAGAAAGATTACTGGTCTCAGGTTGGACAGTGGTCCTTTTGGTTTATTTGACTTTTGTAATGGTTTTAGGATTCCGTGTGTTATTTCTCTTGGAACATCGCCAGTTTCTGCCATGTTGTTGTATATTTCAGCAATTTGTTGGTGTATGCTTTTGGGAGCGTATTTTATTAGCTCAACAGGAATTTCGTCACAACCGGGACTTTTATTTGATTTCATCTTTTTCATTGCGCTTCTGATCTCATCGGCATTAAAAGGTATCTTCATTTTTGTTGGTGGTATATTTTCTATAGGTAGTTTATGCTTGACGAATATGTTTTTGAAATATTCCGCGATTATTTCTGCTTGCTCTGTTGGTTGGGCAGTTAGACCATCCTTTCCTTTTATCAGTAATTTTTGAGGTGGTTTTAAGCGTTTGATCTTTTTTACAGCTTCGTACATTTTCGTGTTTTGGTTTTGCTTGTTTTCAAGTTCTCTCATTGCTTTATTTATCTTTTCGTTTTCCTCTGCTTTTACGATTATGTGGATTTCAGTGAGGATTCTGTTCTGGAATGCTTTAAAATGATTTCTACTTTCTTCATCTGTACAAGATTCGATGCGGTTTTTAATTTTTCGTTGTAGAGTGGACAGTTCTTTCACATCTTCATTTTTATATACTTTGGGGTTTTCAACATGTCCCACGGTTTTTAAAGTTCGATAAGTTGTAGCGCTTGTTTTTCAGGTCACGGCAAAGCCGAGAACTGTTTAATTACGGCTGTGGTGGCGCGAGGCGAGGCGAAATTTTGGGAAAAAGTAGATCTCGACTGTATTTCTTACTATTATTACTTTTTTCTTCCAAATTCTCAAAATGTTTGTTCTGTAAATTATACGTACATTGTTTTCTTAAAATTCCGGCGTACTGGTATGGCGCGCCAAACGTGACATTAATAGTTTGTCAAGAAAATTTAGACTTTGTCGCCTGTGATTAAATACTTTCTCTAGAAATGCACTTTCTTTGGAAATATAGAACTAAAAAAATACATATGATACTTTCTTGATTATAATAAAAACAATCAGCTCTGTTTATAACTTTTTCAAGTATTTTATTTAACTTTTACGAATAACACTAAAAAGATACATGGATCACGTGGATGGACCAAAGTCTATCCACGTGATTGTTTTGTCTCGCTCTCCCGCGAAGAAGGAATTTAGCTGATTTATGAAGAAGTAAAGAGAAGAAAAATGGAAGCTTCGCTTTTTTGCCAGAGCTGAATCAAACAATCACCAAATTGGAAAGCTTTAAGGAAACTGATGATGAGCATATTAACTATGCGATGAGCAATTAATGGAAAACTTAGCAGAGGAGCATCTGCCTTGTCACTTGTCACAGAAAGTTTCGAGCTTTTATTGTGAGCTGCAGGGGATTCATTTTGATGATGGGTTGTTACTTACTAGATGATTTTAGAGAAATTAGACGAAATTTTATACTGACCCTACGTAATTTCAATGTTATGTTTATTGATGGGCTTCAAGCCTTCAAGTTTACAGTACTCCTGCTTTTTCGCCATAAAAAAAAATATCAACACGCACGTGCGTAGACTCGGCTATCTGGATAACTGGTAGCCGGGTCCATTACGTCATCTAGCAGCCCATTGAAAGTCTTATAAAAATGTTGAAAGTCTTATAAAAATGTTGAAAGTCTTATGGAAATGTTGAAAGTCTTATAAAAATGTTGAAAGTCTTATGAAAATGTTGAAAGTTTTATTAGAGTCTTCGTCATAGCATACGATTATCAAAAAGTAAGTGCTATTGAAATAGGTGAAATTTGTTTTACAAAAGGCAAAAAAATTGAAAGAAAGTGTTAAATTTCTATGAAAGTATTATTTTCTTGACAAAGTATTATTGTCATGTTCGGCGCGCCATATACTGGCATTTGGATCGTTGAAGTGGGGAACAAATTGTGAATGTTATAGTGAAGTCGAAACAACTGTAATTATGGTATCTAATCTTATTCTCCACCATTACTTTTACACTTTGTCAGAAATACGGCGATACAGATTTATAAAAATACAGAAGTATATATAGAGATTTAGAAATAAAGATAAAAAATTGTACAGCACTGATGTAATTGAAAAAGAGAAAGTTAAAGAGACAGAAATTAAAGAGCATCAGAAAAAAAACATTATAAGAAACTCAGCCAAGCCAAGCCAAGCCAAAACTCAGTTAAACTCAGCCAAGCCAAAAGAACACAGCCAAAATCCAACAAAGCATATAGAGTACGCTGCAGTTTTAAGTAACAAAAATGATTGTCTAGTAATAAAACGAGAAAATAATGAAAATAAACCACAATATGAAAAACTACGAAAAACCACAAGAAAAATCCGAAAACCACGAGAAAAACCACGACTACGAGAAGAAACCATAACTTGTGTGATTACGATTACGATTTCGAATTCGAATACAAAACGAATAAACTGTTACACAAAACTAGAGGTTCCTTGAGTGTTAAAACTATTTTAACAATACTTTTGCTATTTTGTCTTTCTAATATTGCTACACATTCTAACAGTTTTTACACAGTATCAAATATTATGTTATTTTCTAAGTAACACAGGGTCTATTCTATCAAGGCAATTTTGAACGTTTTGGATCAACTGCTGGGGGGAAGCAATGTACGTGTTGTGCACTTTTTTCTATTGGGTTTTTTGTAGCCAAAAATTTGGGAACATGGGATTCTACAGATGTTGATTTTTGTTGTAGACAATGGGGATCTGACTTACCAAAAAATTAAATACCGTATTCTCTCTAATTAGCACCCATCTCCAATGAGCGCCCCTCTCTAATAAGACCCCCCCTGTATATAATAGAAACGGAAGACTATATTTTTGTGATGTCTAAATGTAAGTTATAAGTACAAAATCTTATTTCGTTGCCATGAAAAATACAGTTTAGTATTCTTTATGATAAAAAGAAATGCCTCGTTCACAGCTAGCATGACCATTTCAAAATTTTTTGTAAGCGCCCCTCTCCAATTAGCGCCTCTCTCTAATAAATGCCCTTCTAACTTCCAAAAATATTTTATAAGCGCCCGGGTGCTTATTAGAGAGAATACGGTATCGACAAATATTTAGTATTTACAGACCTTCCATCTGAAATTGAAATAATGAATCTCATCTTTACTGTGGAGTTTTTATATAGGTTTTACAGTTGTTTTATGCTTAAAGAAACTTCGAATCACTGGTTTATTTTACAGCTTTGACAGATACAGTATGTTTTGTTATTTTTATTTTTCTGTTAATCCAGTATACATTGTTTATTCTTGGACGTACTAATTTCGTCCTAACGTCCACGTACGCTTGAAGACGTCCAATGGACGTCTATTTTAGTCCACGGTCATCAGTAGACGTCCATTCGACGTCTGAGTTTGTCTTCTATTTTTAATCTAAAAGTTAAAATTTAATTTTAAAACTCGATCGGCAGTTGTACTCAAATCACTTGCTACACAAACATCATCGTGTACAGTTGACTCTAATATCGAAATTTTCGTTCGAGGTAGGGAGAATTTCGGGATAGAGTGTAGTTTAGTAAACTACAATCTAATCTATTTTTTACTTCTTTATCTCTAACTTTCTCTAACTCGAACAAATTTGCTGGTCTCTTGCGAGTTCGAGATAGAGAGAGTTCAGTTTTCGTTGGTTCAGTTTGATTATGTAGAATGTCCGTGCGAACGTTCCACGTATTGTGCGTAAACTAAAATAAAATACGGGGGTCAGAATACTTAATCTGGTCATATAACTTGGTTTTAAACGTGATAAATATCGTGTTTTATCGTGCACAAATTTTACCTATTTTGTTTATTTGAAATTTTTTCAATTAAATTCAATATCTAATGAAAACTTTTCTGATGAGTGAAATAGCTTTGTAAATACACTCCCGTCTAGTTTTGACGTTCGATATAAAACATTCCATCAAGATCAAGATTCTACCATCAAGATTCTATCGTTACATCAGAAGAAAACATTGGATAGGCGAACTGATAGACGAACTGCCAACAACTATTACAACATACACCATATAATGTAAGTCAATATTCTGTGCTGTAAGCAAAAGTTCTCTGGTTGCTTTCTTTTTGTACTACAAAAACTTTACAGAGTATGACAAACTGTGCCATCAAAAGATTTTAAAAGATTTAAACTTTACACCTCAGTAAAAGCATATCATAAATATTTTAATTAATAACCAATATGATTCTGGGCAACACATCTGTACACACGCTTTAATATTGAAGTAATCATTAACCACATGTAACAAAAATCTACTCTCTTAAAGGTCCAAAGCCAGTAGCTTACTGTCTCTCTCACTGGTCAACTCCATCTGAAGACTTGCGAAAATATGAGTTGTTGGAAACTCTCCTGGAAATCGGATCAAAAGACGAAGCTGAACAGATGATAAATATTTCAACCACGAGGAGGAATCCGGTAAGTTGTCATAAGTGTATGATGAATTACGTAAAGCAAATTTCTAAGGAGCATAGCTTACGTTTAAATTTCAAAATTTAGGTGAAGAAGACCATGCAGAAAAGATGATGATTCGACGGTTGAAGACAGAAACCATCAAGATGACTTACGTAATTATTCTTTTTTACTGAATACCACCTTCAATCTGTACCAGACTTTAGTTATTACTTACTTGAGTAGAAAGCATAATTACTTTATACCAGCAGCACCAGCATAAGTTTTGTTTATATTGAACAGTGAATCTAATTTATGATACATCTGCTTTAAAACAGGAGTGATTTTGCTTGCCTTATATTATTTATTTGCGTATCACACTTCATATATTTAGAACAAATTTCATCACTAAAAAGACTGGCTCATCTAGCCTCTGAAACACCGGCTTGTGCTGACTTTGGACACAAGTGACAGTTTATTTTCTTCACAGAATTCTCTTTCTGGTATATTAAATTTATATATTGAGCTTCTTTGTTACCTTTACCATCTATGAGATACCAAAATCATTAATTTCTTTAAAAAAAAACGGCCTAAGGTCCTAAAAAGACGTCATTTGGACGTCATTTGGACATCCTTGTGCCCACTGGGTTTATGATTGACATAAGCGTGTATTATAACTGAATCATACTCTTGTATTCCAGGCGCATTGACTGACTGACATCACAAGAACGGAATCGACACGTTAATTAGTGACCTTTTGAAAAGGGAGAAAAGTAAAAGGCACATCTAGAAGATGATGAACACGAACGCGGAAAACAATGTAAATTTTTACGATTCATGATTATAATCTGTAAATACAATTTAAAAACATGGAATGGACATGCTTTTTTCAATTCTCTATTCAATCTCCATCCTGTGAAGAGCTTTTTCTTATCCCAATGGACGTCCTCTGGACGGTCAATTTTGTGGAAAAAACGACGTCCATACGACGTCCTCTGCAGACGTGGACGAAAAGCGTTTCATTTGGTACGTCTTTTGGACGTCTTCTGGTCGTACAAAATGGACGTCCTAAGGTCCTAAAGACGTCGTTTGGACGTCCTCTGGACGGTCAATTTTGTGAAAAAGACGACGTCCATACGACGTCCTCTGCAGACGTGGACGAAAAGCGTTTCATTTGGTACGTCTTTTGGACGTCCTCTGGTCGTCCAAAGTGGACGTCCTAAGGTCCTAAAAAGACGTCATTTGGACGTCATTTGGACGTCCTTGTGCCCACTGGGTTATGAGTAATGTTTAGTCACTCTAATAAGCACCCGGGCGCTTATTGGAAAGGGGCACTCATAAAAATATTTTTGTCAAGGAGGAGGCGCTTGTTAGAGAGGGGCACTAGTTAGAGAAAATACGGTACGAATGTTTTCCCAGGATAACCTCTTCAGTTCTTCTTCAAGGTACTGTTATCAATGAGGGCCCTGCGAAGGAGGAAGCCGTAATAACAGGAACCGCTCAACTAGGCAACCATCCTAGACATCATTCCTACCTACGCAAGCATACAAAATTCATTACTGTAGTTACATTTCTTGCATTTCATTTTTTTTTTTGATTTCAGATCACCGTCGCAGAAAGCAGCTCCCTTTAACCTGGTAAAAGGCCAAAAATATTACACCGAGTTACGTGCAATGTCACGAAATACTACTCATGCTATTCAGAGCGGAGTTGGTGTGCAACTTCCTGGAAAGACAAATATGTGACGATTCGAGGGAAAATCACTACAAGCGATAATAGTGCTTTATACAAAGTGCTAATAGCGCCAAAAGAACAATGGGTTTTAGCGCTAATTTGTTCTTATTTACAAATGTAGTAACAATATTAGTGATAAATTTAGCGCTTGTAGTTTTATCATTATCACTATTATCGCTTATAAATATCGCTCTTTACGAAAAAGCGCTAAATTTTAGCGATAAGCATTTGATTTATCACTAAATTATTCGTATAATAATGTTGGTTCAATTAATTATGTGAAACAGACAGAATATCGAATGAGATGAAAGTGAAATCGTTAGTATCATTAATATCCTCTAAGGGCACAAATTACTGTTATTATCGTCAAAAAGTTTTGTTCAAGTCTTTTTTTCATACAATTTCACATACCATGTGTTGTTTTATGAAGTTCTCAAATAACAGTGATTTAACTACTTTTTCGCCAAATAGCAATAAATACAAAACAAACTCGCTTGTTTTGACATGATAAACTCTGATTCATTGTGTTATGACTGAACAGACGAGCGGACATATTTCTCGAGAAATAAAAAGTTTCCGAAACGCTTTTTATTTTATTTGTTATTCCGGCACCTTCAGCACAAATCTGAAAGCCAATTTAAAATACTGTGTTATTCGATTTGGTAATGTATTATTTTCAAACATTTACAGGTAGCACCTGCTTGTGTATTAAATTGAACTTAATTGACTGGTTCCTATATTCAGTTGGAGATTAAAGATACAGAAGTTAGTTCGAAAGCAACCACAAATAGAAACCATCTGCGATTATAGAATTCCCTCCTGAACGATGAACAGTTATCGCCGAGATAATACGGACAAATTACGCTCTCCCTTTATTTCGCTCTCCTTTTTTTTTGAGAAGTTTCTTTCCCTCTGGGATTAGTTGTTCTCTTTATTTCTAGTTGTATTTGTATACCTAAGTAATTATATGGTAATTATTTGTAGTTTTGAATTTTGTAGCAATATCTAAAGGCGTTTTTCTCTCACTTGTAAGTAGCATGAGTGAGAGAGCGCTCACAGTTTTGTGATGATAAAGACAACGACGATTATTACAAACGTGAATTTTCTCTTCTCTCACTGAACCTAACATAAGATCACAAAACTATGCAAGAAGATTCATTCACTGAACAACGATGAGCAACAACGGCTTTGTTTGATTTGGTCAACCTTCGTTGCTGACTCTAGAGCTGTGGACCTGTTCGTTACAGTAAAGGCTCTATATACATCTCGCATCTTTCCTGACAACACTGACGTTTGCTGTCGACATTGACGTTTTCTGTTTTACTGATTGTGAGAAATTTTACGTTGATTTTGGGCAACCTTCGTTGCTGATTAGAGCTGTGGACCTGTTCGTTACAGTTAAGGCTCTAGACACATCTCACACCTTTCCTGACAACACTGTCATTTGCTGTCAACACTACGTTTGCTGTTTTACTGATTGTAAGAACTTTTACGTTGATTTTGGTCAACCTTCGTTGCTGATTAGAGCTGTGGACCTGTTCGTTACAGTTAAGGCTCTAGACACATCTCACACCTTTCCTGACAACACTGTCGTTTGCTGTCAACACTACGTTTGCTGTTTTACTGATTGTAAGAACTTTTACGTTGATTTTGGTCAACCTTCGTTGCTGATTAGAGCTGTGGACCTGTTCGTTACAGTTAAGGCTCTAGACACATCTCACACCTTTCCTGACAACACTGTCGTTTGCTGTCAACACTACGTTTGCTGTTTTACTGATTGTAAGAACTTTTACGTTGATTTTGGTCAACCTTCGTTGCTGATTAGAGCTGTGGACCTGTTCGTTACAGTTAAGGCTCTAGACACATCTCACACCTTTCCTGACAACACTGACGTTTGCTGTCAACACTACGTTTGCTGTTTTACTGATTGTAAGAACTTTTACGTTGATTTTGGTCAACCTTCGTTGCTGATTAGAGCTGTGGACCTGTTCGTTACAGTTAAGGCTCTAGACACATCTCACACTTTTCCTGACAACACTGTCGTTTGCTGTCAACACTGACGTTTGCTGTTTTATTGATTGAAAGAACTTTTACGTTAATCTTGGTCAACCTTCGTTGCTGATTAGAGCTGTGGACCTGTTCGTAACAGTTAAGGCTCTGTATACATCGCGCATCTTTCCTGACAACACTGACGTTTGCTGTCAACACCAACGTTTGCTGTCAACACTGACGTTTGCTGTTTTATTGATTGAAAGAACTTTTACGTTGATCTTGGTCAACCTTCGTTGCTGATTAGAGCTGTGGACCTGTTCGTTACAGTTAAGGCTCTGTATACATCGCGCATCTTTCCTGGCAACACTGACGTTTCCTGTCAACACTGACGTTTCCTGTCAACACTGACGTTTCCTGTCAGCACTGAAGTTTGCAGTTAACACTGACGTTTCCTGTCAACACTGACGTCTGCATCCGACACTGACGTTTCAAGACTCACTTCTGCTGTCACTATTGACGTTTGCTGTCAACACTGACGTTTGCTGTTTTTCTGATTGTAAGAACTTTTACGCTGATTTTGGTCAACCTTCGTTGCTGATTAGAGCTGTGGACCTGTTCGTTACAGTTAAGGCTCTAGACACATCTCAAATCTTTCCTGACAACACCAACGTTTGCTGTCAACACTGACGTTTGCTGTTTTACTGATTCACTGACATTTGCGGTCAACACTGACGTTTCCTGTCAACACTGACGTTTCCTGTCAACACCGACGTTTCCTGTCAACACCGACGTTTGCTGTCAACACTGACGTTTCCTGTCAACACTGACGTTTGCTGTCAACACTGACGTTTGCTGTCAACACTGACGTTTGCTGTTTTATTGATTGAAAGAACTTTTACGTTGATCTTGGTCAACCTTCGTTGCTGATTAGAGCTGTGGACCTGTTCGTTACAGTTAAGGCTCTGTATACATCGCGCATCTTTCCTGACAACACTGACGTTTGCTGTCAACACCAACGTTTGCTGTCAACACTGACGTTTGCTGTTTTACTGATTAACTTTTACGCTGATTTTGGTCAACCTTCGTTGCTGATTAGAGCTGTGGACCTGTTCGTTACAGTCAAGGCTCTGTATACATCGCGCATCATTCCTGACAACACTGACGTTTGCTGTCAACACTGACGTTTGCTGTCAACTCTGACGTTTACACTCGACACTTACGGCTGCTGCCGCAACAGACGTTACCTTGTCCGCTGAAGTGTGGAAGGAAGTTTATCGTACACAAATTCCTCTCTTACGATGGAAAATCCAACATTCCAAGATCGCTCAGAACAGAGGCTGGCCAACCTGAGAAGGCAAAGAGGGGGAAAAAGGGCTTCAATAACGAAAAGAATCCAACAACTAGTCGAACTCATTAAAGAAAATGGAAGTCGCACACGAATCAATTCCCTTTTTCAAAGTCTCATCCAAGTTCAAAGAGAAGCAAAAAACATCAATCAAGAGCTAGAAGACCTCGGTGAGGACACAGAGGAATGGATGTAAGAAGTCAATCTCTCTGTCGACAATTGTAAATCCAAGATCGAAGAGTATTTCGAACTGAGGAAAGAAGACGCACCTTCAGACGATGGTAAAGCATGGCTGATGGAGCAATTCAGACAAAGGTCAACTCCACAATATCAACAAGCTGATTTAGAGTTGGCGAGTGAATTCGCAAAGATGACTGCAAGTGACGCGATTCCGATGATCCCACCAGCAACATCTTTTGGTCCATCCACCTCCTTCGATACATTCGCGACGACTGGATTGGTGTACACAACAATGCCATTCCCAGAGACGAGCATGAATTCGGGAGCAACAGCCTCAACCACGTATGGCAGAACATTCGCACTGCCACTCAGCAAACCAACAATGACAACGCAAAGCAGAGGAGGAGCTATACCTAAAAATCGTAGAGTGGACCCTACACCATTTCAGCTGAATTATTCACAGTCACCCCAAACATACAACAATCAAGTGGATGCGTGGATTGACCGTCTTGACCCAAAAAGACCACCACCTGCAACACCTGACAACAAAATAGAAGATTCGCTAGCGACGTGGCTTGTTCAGCAAGGATTACCAAGGATACGGCTACCTTGGTTCGACGGCTCTCCAACGCACTATGTGGACTTCATCACAAGTTTCAGAGATCTCGTCCACAACCAAGATTATTTATCTACCACTCAACGATGCGTCTATCTTCATCAACATGTCAAAGGCGAAGTCAAAAGATCCATACAAGGATACAGAAACGATTACGAGGGCTATGTGCAAGCTCTCAGAGGAATCAAATATATGTTTGGGCAACGATCAAGAATAGCACACGCCGTCATTAAAAGGGTGACTCTTGGAAAGCCAATAACCAACCGAGATCCGGCTGGACTAACAGAATTCTACTACACAATCAGTGACTGTCTGGTGACGCTTCAAAAACTCGATTACGTCTCGGACCTCTATAGCACCGATGTCCTGCGTCAGGCATGCAGACGATTGCCACCTTATCTCTACTCGAAGTGGGCTGATTACTGCTTGCTGATCCGCAGACAACAAGAACCGAATCTAACTCACCTTGAGTCCTGGCTCCAAGAAAGAGTTTTGGCGTCTAAAGAATCCTATCTGCCTGATCGATTCTCAAATCAAGACTCGAATAAAGACTCCAGCCAAAGCCAAAGAAACGATCGAAACCAGAGAGACAACTGGAACACCCGCTCAGGTGATTCAGATCCTGGGAATAGCAAATGGACTGGTGCTCTTCAAGACAAAACCAAGAAGAAAACTACTACTTGCTACCTTTGTCGAGAAACCCATCGGTTACATAAATGTACAAAATACGTCGACTTGGACTCAGATGCTCGCTTCAAAACCGCAAGGAAATTGAAAGTCTGTTACAATTGTTTAACGAAGGATCACTACACTGATAAATGTCCATCGAAGAATAGCTGTTTCGAATCTGGATGCACCGAAAGGCACCACACCTCACTACACAAGTACTTCACTGGAAGCAACAACAAGAAGGAAGACGCACTGGAGACTGACTCGACATTTAACGGTGAGACGAAAATTACAAGTTCGCCTAAAGGAGCAGTATACCTTTCAGTCGTCCCTGTCACGTTGATTGGACAGGACTCATCTTCGGTCACCACATATGCCCTGTTGGACTCCGGAAGTGAAAGCACCCTACTAAGACAGGACGTGGCTAAGAAGCTAAAGTTACGGAAGACTGAAACAACAATCTCGATCAGCACAATCAAAGATGTTGGTGAGAAGCTGAAAGTACAAGAAGCGAAGCTAAATGCCCGATCAACCGTAAACAACAAAAGTGTTAGGATCGACAAATGCTACATTGTACCAAAAACTCACTTCAACATGCCAGCTCAAATGTATCCCGAAGATGTTACTACTCGATTCAAGCACCTAGAAGGGATTGATCTACACAGTGTGAGAAGTGATCAGATTGGTATCCTAATTGGGGCCAACATCCCCTCGGTGCACAAGCAATTAGAAGTGAAACTGGGAGAAGGATCCCAACCAACCGCTATAAAGACGCTTTTCGGTTGGACACTATTCGGACCGTATGGGAATTCAAACCAGACTTCAATCAACAACCTGCACATCCAAGACGAAACTGACCTTCACAATGCAGTGCGAAGAATCTGGGAACAAGATTCCATCGGCAACGTAAATGACAGAGAACCAGCACCTTCCATACAAGACAAAAGGTGCCTCCAGAAACTGGAATCAGAAACAGAATTTGTCGCTGGGAAGTACGTAGTTCCGATGTTGTGGAAAGAGGACGTAACACTTCCTGACAACCGTGAAGTAGCCGAAAAGAGGTTCAATTACTTGCTCCAGAGGCTAAAGAAAGACCCCTCACTGCACAAAATGTACCAAGATACGATGGACAAGTATCTCAGAAAGGGCTACGCAAGGAAAATGACTCCTGATGAAGTCAACAGAACCACAGAAAAGACATGGTACCTGCCACACCATCCAGTATTCAACCCAAATAAACCAGGGAAGATAAGAGTCGTATTTGATGCAGCATCAAAACACCAAGGTTGCAGTCTCAACAACTCCTTGCTGAGTGGTCCAGACCTTCTTAACAATCTGACTGGTGTTTTAATGAGGTTCCGTTTGCATCCGATCGCATTCTCCGCAGATATTGAAGAAATGTTCCATCAAGTTCAAGTTACAGAACAAGACATGGATTCATTGAGATTCTTGTAGAAAGAAGACATAAATTCAAATGATCCCCCAGAAACATACCAAATGAAGGTACACATATTCGGTGCGACGGACTCACCGACATGTGCAAATTTCGCCTTAAGAGAAGCCGGAAGGAATGACTCAGACAGGTTTGATCCTCTGACGTTGGAAACCATATCGAAAGCCTTTTACGTCGACGACGACTTGAAGTCTTGCATCAACGTGGAGATCGCCAAACGACTTATCCAGCAGCTGGTGCAAAAGTTGAAAGAAGGTGGTTTCCGCTTGACGAAATTTGTTAGTAATGTAAAAGAAGTGCTGGAAGACTTACCCGAAGAGTTAAAATCACCAGCAAAAAGCATCCAAGTTGAAACCAATGAAACGGTGAGGGCGCTTGGTGTGAAATGGGAGATGGCAGCCGACACATTCACCTTTGTTCCGAGCAAACATGAAACAACCAACACCAAAAGAAGCATCCTAAGCGTTATCAGTTCCATTTTTGACCCACTAGGGTTAATATCTCCGTACATCTGCAAAGCAAAGATGATTATGCAGGAAGTTTGGCGTGAAAATACAAACTGGGATGACGAAGTTACAAGCGAAATCCTAGCAAAATGGAAAGAGTGGCAATCCGGGCTGGAAACTCTTCACACCTTCCACATCAAAAGATGCTTGTTGCCAAGATTGACCTACAAATTACAATTACATATCTTTGGGGATGCATCAGAGAAAGCGTATGGCGCGGTGGCATATCTGAAAGTTTGTACCGAACCAGCATCAGTTAACCTTGTAATGTCGAAGTCCAGGGTAGCACCAACAAAGCGCCAGACGTTACCGAGATTGGAATTAAATGCTGCAACGTTAGCAGTTAGGCTGTACCGCTTTGTAATCAAGGAAATCGATCTTCCAATAGAGGACAGCCACTTCTGGAGTGACTCAACACTAACTCTCCAGTACATCAAAAACGAAACATCGAGATTCAAAACCTTTGTGGCAAACAGAGTTTCTGAAATTAGAGAAGTAACCAGTCCACAACAATGGCACCACGTACCAGGAGATGAAAATCCCGCTGATATGATCACAAGAGGAGTCTCGAAGGTACAGGAGCTCGAGTCGGAAGGCGTCAAACGGTCATGGAAGCATGGTCCAGCATTTCTAATGAAGGATGAAACTCATTGGCCATCAGAGAAGTTAAGCAACCTTGATCCAACAGACAAGGAGATCAAGCCCAAGATGGTTCTCGTTTCCGCTGTCAGCAAACGAGAAGATGTGCTTGACTACGACCGTTACTCGTCATTCGATAGGATCGTCAGAATCGTTGCGTGGATCAAACGTTTTCTTCGGAATTGCAGGGCAAAACCGAAACAGCAAACGCCACATTTACGACCTGAAGAGATAGAAGATGCCAGAAATATCATCATCCGAAATGCACAGTATAACTTTGCAGAAGATGTAAAGCTGCTGAAAAATGGTCAATCGATCCCTAAAAAGAGCAAGCTGGCTCCATTCAAACCATTTCTGGATAATGCCGACATTGTTAGAATAGGTGGGAGATTAAAGAACGCCGAAATACCGTTCAATGCAAAACATCAAATCATTTTACCAAATAGTCACATTTCAAACCTGCTTATCAGAAAATTCCACAAAGGATGTGGACATGCCGGGACCAATCATGTGCTTTCACAAATTAGACAGGCATATTGGATCCTTCAGGGACGAGCAGCAACAAAACGAATCATCAGAAGCTGTGTTGAATGCTTGAAACTGAAGTCAAAGCCACAAGTTCCAATTATGGTGGACCTACCAAAACACAGGATCGACTTCAACAAACCACCCTTCACAAATACTGGAGTTGACTTCTTTGGACCACTTTACATAAAACAAGGCAGAAAGAGGTTGAAACGATGGATCTCACTGTTTACTTGCATGACCGTCAGATGCGTCCACTTAGAAGCAGTAGAGAGTTTGGAAACTGACGACTTCATTAACGCCCTACAAAGATTTATCAGCCGTAGACAAAAGCCAAAACTTCTGATCTCCGACTGCGGCACAAACTTCAAGGGAGCATCGAAGGAACTGAAGGAGGAATTCAAGCGACTAAATCAGAAGAAAATTGGGGAGTATTGTTCGGGCAAGGAAATTGAATGGAAATTTAACCCGCCCGCAGCACCCCACATGGGCGGAGTGTGGGAGCGCCTTGTAAGAACCGTCAAGACCACGATGAGGAGTTTGCTGAAAAACTTGGTGTTGACCGACTTCCAATTGCTTACCTTCATTAACGAGGTAGAAAACATCGTCAATGGCCGTCCCCTCACACAAGTCAGCGACGACGCAACTGACCTCGAAGCACTGACTCCAAATCATTTTCTCAAAGGCTTTCACAACTCGGATTCATCAGTGTCACAGAACGATGAAGACTCCGTACCGTCATCACGACAAAGAAGATGGAAACACATACAAATGGTATTGAACCATTTCTGGACACGCTGGAGACGTGAATACCTGCCAACCCTGACCGTTCGACAAAAATGGCATGACGAAAATCGAAACGTACAAGTTGGCGAGCTGGTTGTTTTGCAGATCGATTCACCAAGGGGGCAATGGCCCCTCGGTATCATCGTTGAATGCATTCCTGGAAGGGATGGACGAGTACGAATGGCGAGAGTGAGAACCAGCAAAGGAATCTACCTGCGACCGGTAGCAAGAATTCATCGGATAGAACTTTCACAACTTCGTCAAGGGGAGGGGGATATAGAATTCCCTCCTGAACGATGAACAGTTATCGCCGAGATAATACGGACAAATTACGCTCTCCCTTTATTTCGCTCTCCTTTTTTTTTTGAGAAGTTTCTTTCCCTCTGGGATTAGTTGTTCTCTTTATTTCTAGTTGTATTTGTATACCTAAGTAATTATATGGTAATTATTTGTAGTTTTGAATTTTGTAGCAATATTTAAAGGCGTTTTTCTCTCACTTGTAAGTAGCATGAGTGAGAGAGCGCACACAGTTTTGTGATGATAAAGACAACGACGATTATTACAAACGTGAATTTTCTCTTCTCTCACTGAACCTAACAGCGATAATTCTTTTTTCTAGATTGTTCGATTGCCATTCTATAAGCTCTTGGGAAAAAACTTTTACAATATTAAAGACACATTACATTAAAAGTTTTTTCGATAGCAAAACCTTTATTATTATTCTTTCGAAAAACATTTCACTTGCACTGGGTGGAGATGTACCCTTAATTAAATTGATCACAACGTTTTTAGTGATCATTATTGACTTCTGTCACTGCATCGATAATGTCTTTAGGTTCAATATTAGGATGAAGTATGAATGTAGGAAGGGAAAAATAAAAACATTTTAAGTTCGGCTTGACGAGTTGCGAAAGTTCTCTTTTGAAATACTCACTTTCGTTTAAATAAAATAACACCTGTTTCCTTCGGCTTTTCGTGAGGTTTATGTGAAATATTGTCTGAAGGTTGAGTTGACACACACAAGTAAACTTACATATATAAAAGACGGCAAGATGAATAACATTTACTAGCCGCCAAGGCGGCGTCGCTCGCCGCCCATGTCCACCTGCTCTGTATCACTGTATCAATAAAGGTCAAGTTTCCTTATAAACGGCTCGTACAACCAGAAGCAGATTCGAAGTCACAACCTCTGGTAAAACCAATCTTTTATCAGTGTAACAATACACTCGAAACGTATAGAGAGAAAACTTCAACTTTTTATTAACTTTTGTTTAAAAAAAGTTACGCGCTCTAACATGGGTGCTATCAAACGTAAGGGGGAAATGGATTCTCTTCTTAAAAAGATCACACGGGAGGAGAGAAGAAAAGGCACGTGCTAAATGAATCAAGTGAATAAAAAAAACGTTCGATCTGATATAAAATAAAATAGACTAGCCGCCAAGGTGGCGTCGCTCGCCGCCGATGTTCACATGCTCTGTATCACTGTATCAATAAACGTCAAATTTCCTTATAAACGGCTCGTACAACTTGTGTTCAACCAGAAGCATATTCGAAGTCACAACCTCTGATAAAACCAATCTTTTATCAGTGTAACAATACACTCAAAATGTAGAGAGAGAAAACTTCAACTTTTTATTAGCTTTTGTTTTAAAAAAGTTACCCACTCTAACATGGGTGCTATCAAACGTAAGGAAGAAATAGTTTCTCTTCTTAAAAACATCACGACGGAGGAGAGAAAAAAGGCACGTGCTAATTGAATAAATAGAATAAAAAACGTTCGATCAGAACGCTTAACAATTAAAAGAAGAAATTAATTTGTTAAAAGAAAAGCAAAAAAAAAAAAAAAACACGTTTTGTTTTGATATAATACTCTTTTTTTACCTATCGGTTTTTAAACATTTTGATTGCTCAAAAAAAAAGTTCACCCGTCTCAGACAGTCAGGCAAGAGATAGTGGCAAATCGCACATGCTGCCACGTTCTGCCACTGCTGCTTTTTGTCCAAAATGTTTAATCAGTTAGTTTCTTTGTATTTAGTTGATGTACTGTTTTCAAAGCCAAGTCAACGTGGAATATAAAACTAACAATAATGATAAAAACAAAACGTTATTCCTATTAGTTCATCAGCCAAAAAAAGTCACGTTCGATTGGGGTTGCAATGTATTTGCTTCGAACTCACGTCGCACACAAAAAAAGAAATAATTTCGCTCACAACTCAATCTACCATTTTGCGTGACAGACAAACAAACAGACAAACAGAGAATCGGCTATTAATATATAGACTAGCCGCCAAGGCGGCGTCGCTCGCCGCCCATGTTCAGCATGCGTTGACTTCACGAAAAATAAAATTAAGGAATTGGCAACCGAAAGTGTTACCATTTTGTAGAGCTCGAAAAACTGATTAAAAAAATGTATGGGATCGTTCCGCTACGATCAACCGTTACAGAGATATCATTCTTCAAAGATTTTGATGACGTCACAGACCTCTCCCAAAAAAATTAGA
This sequence comes from Turritopsis dohrnii, assembly GCA_027922465.2. Lineage (NCBI taxonomy): Eukaryota > Metazoa > Cnidaria > Hydrozoa > Anthoathecata > Oceaniidae > Turritopsis > Turritopsis dohrnii. The sequence goes on from BQMF02000167.1 coordinate 754,591, forward strand.
CCCAAATTTTTTGTCACCCCATCACCTGTATCGCGGACCCGAAAAATCGTCAGTTATCCTAGAGGCACATTCGAAATCAAATATCAAATATCAGTTTAAACAATGGTTCCAAAAAAACCCAAATTTCATGTGTTATTTATTTTTTAAAACAATCGTTGATCAGTACAACAATGCACTCAAAACTTAGAGAGAAAAAACTTTTTATTAGCTTTTGTTTTAAAAACGTTACGGGCTCTAACATGGGTGGTATTAAACAGGGGGGGGGGGGATGTTTCTCTTCTTAAAAAGTTCACATGGAGGAGAGAAAAAAGGCACGTGCTAAATGAATAAATAGAATAAAAAAACGTTCGATCAGAACGCTTAACAATTAAAAGAAGAAATTAATTTATTAAAGGAAAGCAAAAAACAAAAACAAAAAACATTGTGTTTTGATATGATACTCTTTTTTTACCTATCGGTTTTTAAACATTTTGATTGCTCAAAAAAAAAGTTCACCCGTCTCAGACAGTCAGGCAAGGGTTAGTGGCAAACCGAACATATGCTGCCACGTTCTGCCACTGCTGCTTTTTGTCCAAAATATTTAATCAGTTAGTGACTTTGTATTTAGTTGATGTACTGTTTTCAAAGCCAAGTCAATGTGGAATATACACCTAACAATAATGATAAAAACAAAACGTTATTCCTATTAGTTCATCAGCCAAAAAAAGTCACGTTCGATTGGGGTTGCAATGTATTTGCTTCGAACTCACGTCGCACACAAAAAAAGAAATAATTTCGCTCACAACTTAATCTACCATTTTGCGTGACTTACAAACAAACAGACAGACAGACAGACAGAGAATCGGCTATTAATATATAGATTAAAAGAAATCGATTAAAGACAACTATTATGACAAAAGCAAAAAAAAATATTTTGTTTTATGATATTTTTTTTTTACCTATAGGTTTTTAAACATTTTCATTACTCGAAAAAAAAGTTCACCCGTCTCAGACAGCCAGGCAAGGATACGTTAGGATACACTGGCAAACCGAGATGCTACCACGTTCTGCCACGGCTGCTTTTTATCCAAAATGTTTTATCAGTTAGTTTCTTTGTATTTAGTTGATGTATTGTTTTCAAAGCCAAGTCAACGTGGAATATAAAACTAACAAAATAATAAAAACGAAACGTTATTCCTATTAGTTCATCAGCCAAAAAAAGTCACGTTCGATTGGGGTTGCAATGTATTGACTTCGAACTCACGTCGCACACAAAAAAAGAAATAATTTCGCTCACAACTCAATCTACCATTTTGCGTGACTTACAAACAAACAAACGCACAAACAAACAGAGAATCGGCTATTAATATATAGACTAGCCGCCAAGGCGGCGTCGCTCGCCGCCCATGTTCAGCATGCGTTGACCTCACAAAAAATAAAATTAAAGAATTGGCAACCGAAAGTGTTCCCATGTTGTAGAGCTCGAAAAACTGATCAAAAAAATGTATGGGATCGTTCCGCTACGATCAACCGTTGCAGAGATATCATTGTTCAAAGATTTTGATGACGTGACAGACCCCTCCCCAAAAAAATTAGACCCAAATTTTTCGCCACCCCATCGCCTGTATCGCGGACCCAAAAAAACGTCAGTTATCCCTATTGGTTATCGAGATAATTTTCCCTAAACGTCGCATTCGTTTAAGGTCTCAATGCAATGGTTTCACACTGACGTCGTGTACAAGAAGAGAAATAATTTATGTGTGATCTTACATTGCTGACTCCCCGATTTCTTTCGCAGTTCACATCTATCATTTTGCGTGACTTACAAACAAACAGACGGAGAATCGGCTATTAATATATAGATGATGAATATATTAGCAACAAATTAATTATTCTTGAAAGCGCTTTTTGTGCTGCTTATATTTATCGCTAAGTTCGTCAATGTTAGCGATAAATTTAGCGCTACTTCTCGATGCGTGCGCTATTATCGCTTGTAGTGATTTTCCCTCGAATCGTCACATATAGTGCTTGTAACACACGAATATCTACATCATTTTCCATGATGAATGTATGTGAAACACAAGAAACAGAGCAGGATTTAACGTTTTTTTTAACTTAAACACTGCTTCAAAAAAAAGAAATTCGACGCTTGGATATTCGAATAATTTGAATTTTTTAGAATGGAGCAGCTTAATCCAAAAATAAAATTCCTTAGCTCCTATAACTTGAAGGAATTTCATTGCACATTCTTGGAAAGCATCAGATAATGGAAATGAAACTTATCCAAAAAATTTGCTAAATTCACTCGAAAACGCTAACAATACAAGTTAACTCAAAATATTTGCACAAGAAGTGATTTGTGATTGAGCATTTCCATTATTCAGTTGTCTCCTCAATGCATCATCCTGGCAATGCATTGCTGTAATTATGCTCTTTAGGATTACTTAGTGGTGACTTAGAAGTTTAGAGCATTCATAGGTTTATTTTTTAAATGATCAAAATCTTTGTTCCGTTTTTGTGTTTGCAATATTGGGAATTACGTTTGTAATTAAGAAGATTGATAGTACATATCAAATGTTTAAAGTTTATGATTTACGTACGTAGTCACTGTATGATATCTGAAAATATCAATATAAACATAATCTGATTTTGTACTCCCAAAAAAGGAATGTTTTATGTCATTCAGATGCAATTTAGTTTATCGGTGGTGTATACGTATATGCAATGAAGTTTCGCGTAGTGTCAATTACAGTTTTCTGAGGTGGATACAGCCCCCAAATTTTTTAAAAACAGCTGGGGGTGTTGCTGAACAAATTCAGTTTTCGAGGTTCTGGGGAACAATGACACTTCCAATGCGAATAGGATTTATCCAACCTTTTAGCGTTTCTTATCGTAGAGAAAAATGGGGAAAAGTCTTGCAGTGGCATGACTTCAACAAAACTAATAGTGGTATTTACTTTTTGTGAACAGGTTCCTCAACAATTACTGCTTGCGTATAAACAACAAACATCAAAATTATGTCTGTTTCGCCTAATATCAAGGCTCGTCAGCATGCCTTGGCGCATATATAGCCGGACATGAACGGGTTTACAAGCAACTGAATGCTGCGTCAGTGACCCTACAAATACAAACTAGACACACGAACGGGCTTACGAGCAATTGAATCCCGCGCCAGTGACCCGACACACACAAACCCATAAATTCAAGAAGAGAACCCTTAAATTCAACCCAATATCTCTCCCAAAGGAGTAGTTCGTTTTCAAGGGAGACTGGTGAAGGAAGATCATCTTTGAAATACTCAAAGGAAGACATAAACCTTGTTTTCCAATTTGTTGGATCACCCTTGACCAACAAAACCATCTTTTTAGGAATGACAAGCAACGCCTCATAAACTTGTTTTCCATTAAACCTGTCGTTTAATTGTGAAATAAGGTAATCCATTAATGGAACAGAGATGACTCTCTTATAATGCTCGGAAGGACTTACTGAGGGAACGTTGGCACGATGAATTTGACGTTTCGAAACCCTAGGCCTGCTCTCTGAAACTCCTATTTCCGCCGCCAATGTTAACACCTTGCCATACCAAATCTCATGGTGAGTATCAATATTATCCCTGGTGTGCTTTATCTCAGCCTTTAAGGCATTAATGAGATTAACAGCTTCAGAAACATCCATGTCTGAAGCTTGTAAGAGTCTTGTGACAGGCAAAATTGTCTAAAATGTGTTGTGAAATATTAAGACCACAAATAAAATTGAATGAAGTGATGAGAGCCAAAAAAGTAGTAGCCTTAATGGAAGAGTCCCTGTTAAATCGTTTACTTTCATTTGCACTCATGTCTTCAAGGCAAGCAACAGTGGCAGGATGAAATAAGACAAAATCATTTAAGCCAGATAACCGTTCAATCCAACGTGTCCGACAAACATCATGCAATCTGCCCTTAGCTACCTGAGGTAAAACAGTGGAGATGGTATCTTTTAAAAAAATCCTCACGAGTTGGAGACAATTTGAAGAAATAGGTGAGTTCCTTAATCTGCTCCATGACATTTCTCACTTCTGGAATAGAGCAGGACTTGACAATGCTTAAACTCAGACGATGGCTATGGCAATGGGTATACAAGGCTTTTGGGTTAATACGAAGAATATGTGCTGAAACACCATTGATAGGCCCAGCTACAGCACCAGCACCATCATAACCCTGACCTCCAAAATTAATTATATCAAGATTTAAACTTTTAAGAGCATTAAGTATAGTAGTACTTAATGCAGACCCCGTCTCGCAAGGCAGAAAACCAACAAACTCTTCCCTAACATTGCAGCTCTTATCGACGAAGCGAAGACATAAAGACATCTGTTCTTGATTGGCACAATCTGATGCTTCGTCGCAAAGAATAGAAAAATAGGTGTTTTCTTTCACCTCTGAAGGAATTTTATTCAATATGATCTCCCCGCAGCACTTAATGAGTTCATTTTGTGATGTCTTTGATACATATGATGCATTTTTGGCACAATTTTTCATATGGTTTTCTAAAATATGGTCACCTCCTCTAACCCTATAGTTCAAAAGTTCGATGAAATTACCAACACCACCAGAAGAATAGTTCCCTACTCCAGGGTGATGTTGGGAGTCATCGCGATGGCCACGATATGCCCAACCCATCCGGCCGATAAGGAGAATGTTATCGATAATTGGAACAAGAAATTTCTTATTTTCATTGAGCTGTTGCTGCAACTGCTTATTAAGGAGCAGATCTACTGAAGGCAGTTGGCCCGTAGTAGTTTTAAAAAAAGTTAGGTACAAATTAAAAGTATCCTTATGGAGAGTGATGTTTTTTACAACATCACCTTTTGTACCAGAACAATGTCTGGTGAAGGTCGGATTAGCATCTGACCAATGACCAAATGGATCAGTAAATAGCTTCTTGACCTTAGCACCTTTAGGGAAATGATGGCCAAATAAAACACAGCACAAACAAAATGCACCATCTAAAGATGGGGAAAGCCAGGGAAACCTTTTTAGCCAAGATAATTGAAATTTACGCCCATGGGCAGATCTAAGAAACAAAAATTGTTCATCAGGAACAAAAACATTCTTAAGGGGGGGGGGGGGGGGGGGGGGGGGGGGGGGGGGGGGGGTTACACGTACGTCTTATGCCTTTACATTTGTGTTTCATCCCGGGATGAGATCATGTTAATTTGCACTTTTAACTGCAACTTTATCAACAATTTTAACAATTGCATCCTTTCTTATGCAGTTACACGTAGTAGTTTTCCTAGAATGAAAATATTTTGATAGGTTTTGGTAGTTTTATGTAAAAGTTCATAAATGTTGCTCAAATACATATCTGAAGTGATTATATAAACAAACCTTTTCCCTTGATTCTCTCTTCCACTTATCCTAATACCGCGTCCACGTGCAACGAAAGAAATCTTTTCCTGTCGAATACTGAACATCTTGTTCAAAATGCGCACCTTCTGCATCTTTAGCACGGGATGAAAATTAACATGTGTTTACACGTGTTTTTCTGCAGTTTCATCCCGGGAGGAAGTGTTAACATGTCTTTTTTAGCGAATTTCATCCCGGGATGAGTTCATCCCTGTCTTTAGGACAGGTTTTTCATCCCGTCTAAAACATGTAAACAATGTAAACGTTTTGTCCTGACACAGGGAGCAACTCATCCCGGGATGAAACTCGTCCCGGGATGAAATTTTAAACTTCTGCATCATTCATGTTAGGAGCTTTTCCAACAAAGTTTGCAATATCATTAGGATGAGTGAATACACCTTCGTCACTACAAAATGTAGATGCTTTTGCAGTATCACAAGGGGGAGTTAAAGCAAAGTCACAAAGCGTTGTGTAATCTCCCGTGCTTAATGGAGTATCAACATCACATAATATTGATTCAGTTGGAAACTTGATATTTGACAATTCTGAAGAATCTTGATTAGTTTTGGAATGTGGATGACTGGAGTCACTATGAGTTAATGTTTTAGATGGTGGAAAAGAAAGTTTAGTTTGTATTTTAGTTTTCTTTAGTGGAATATCAATAAAATTAGAAGCAACAGTCCTGCGTTTACGTACATTAGCACGTGCACAAAATAGAAGAGGAACATAGTGATTATGACTAAATGTTCGGTTTGCAGAAACACCCTCATGTCAAAAGAAAATATGCATGTATTCGTCTGAAACTGGAGAACTACACATAACTTCATTATGAAAAACCATTTTTAGTTTCTCAAGTCCAGTGGAGGGGTAGTAACATCTTATGTTTCGATTTACAACATTGCTTAAGCCCATAATACAAAGAAAGCCACTACAAGTAGTATCACAGCAAATATGAATAGCCTCTTCTTTAACAAGGTCAGCCCCTGTAACACCAGTGTCAAGAGAAGAGTGTGACACACACAATCCCAAAACATTCCCAATACATGTAAAAAAAGAAGGGTAAGAAGATAGCAGTTTTAAAAACAGAGGATTTTCAGCATAGAATGAAGCATGTATGAATAATTCAATGGTTGTTAAAACTCTTAATTCAGTAACTAAAGAATTATCACCTACCAATCCAATAGACACAGAACTAAACAAACAATTTCCATTAGCTTCAGACCTACATAATATAAAAAAGAGAAAGGAAGAAAATAAAACTGGGCTGCAATCATTCATTGATTCAATACAAATACATCATTTTTATGTTTACTTTCTCAAAATAAAGGCATGAAAGTCATGTAAGTTATCACAGATAACGCAAAATAACATGATCAGATTTCTGAGAATGACATAATTATTAAAACTTGTCTTATTGAAAATATGTCAGCCACTTAATTTAAATTTCTTAAAAAAACGTAACTTTTCATCTCACTTTCGATACAAAAACATTCGAAAAATAATTAAAAAGCAACTAAAATTAACCGCAAGGCAATGCATACTTGATCTTTGTCTTCCTTCAAGTTACTGGGAAAAGAAGATTCCGCCAAAAAGTTTCTTTTTATTAGACCAGAAATAAATTTCTGATACAAATTTGACGAAGAAAGGATGTCCTTCTCACTCATCTTCTTGGACAAATACCTTTGCCAACAGTGTAAGGACTCTAAATCGCTTTTTTACAAAAATTTCCAATACGTTCAAACAGCTCCATGACTGAAGAAGGAAAGAATGAGGAAGTATGCTCGTTCATACACGAGCTCGAATTCGTGGATTCTTATAGGGGGTAAATTTCAGCTTTTATTATTATTATTTTCCAGTCAATAAGCACTAGTTTGAAAGCTTACGACTGGGTTGGCTTTACCCCCTAACATTTCTGACTAAATTTCAGTAAGGAGGTAAGCTCGTTACGTTTCGAGATGAGATTGAGATGAGATCGAAGAATAAAAATACTTTTTTAAAACATTTTATCAATGTTACAACCAACTGATGCAAACCAAGTTAACTTCTACTAAAAAGTCATGGGTTAAAGGTATTCGTATCGTTAGTGTTTATTTTTCTGAAAAAGTCAATACCCCCATGTTTTTCAGACATAGTTGGACCCACTTAATGACTGAATTTACGGTCGCCAAAAAAACTGAGCCCATTCTGGTCGCCCAGAAAATAAAATCTTGACCTACGCTCGGTATACGTTAACTTTTCTGTAGGGGGTAAATGACTGAATTCTTTGTTGGTTTTAACTGGAATATTTTATTTTCTTACCCGCTTGCGATCTAGATCGAAAGTAGGCCTCAAGAACAATACTGAATGTGCAAACTATTGTTAGGGGGGTTGACGGCACTACAGCGTGGTTTAATGTACCGTATCGAATTAAATATTGACTCCCGTTTGAAATTAGATATTGAAGTGAGCACAAAACAAGACAGCCGAGGAGAAGAGTCAAACTCTCTGTTCGCTTGCTTGAATTAAAAAACATACTTTGACAAAAATTAAGTACGTCGGACGGACAAGGTTGACCTACGCTGTATCCGCCACTGGTTTTGCAATGTCTTTGGGTGCATATGAATGTAATCAGAAATGTAATGTTATGTTGTAAAAATCATTCAACCTTTCTTAAATTTCCTAAAGATTTTTTTTTTAAACTGATCATGAATTTCAACTTAGATGAAGAATATAAGTGCATGCCATATTGTTAATCAAACTAAAACAGAAATTTCTGATATGAGTTAACTATATAATGTATGTTGATTTTAGTCGATATAAATGTATTTTGCATGACCAACATTTATATGTTCTTTGAAAAATGTTTTGAGTTTATGAGTTATGATCATACTCATTAAGATATCTGATACGATCCATGTATCTTTTATATTATTTTCTATCAACAAACATGTTGCTCAGTTTATTGGCAGTATATATATACATTAAAATAAAGTTTCTCATTGTGTCAATTATGCCTTCAAAATGTCCTGAGAAGCAGGTAATTAGGAATGTAATATATTGTAGAAATTATTCAACCATTCAATGATTCAAAATCATTCAAGTTTCAAGAATGCCATTATAGTATTTCATTTTTCATATTTTCATTTTTCAACTGATTTTGCAGAAATCTTTCTGCCCGTAAGGGCATCTTGTTTATATTTACTTCAAGGAAATTGCGAAATTGGGAAACCTACTCATTTGTTGATTGTTATAACGATGGTCTATTTTGTACCTCTCAATGGTGGCGCCTTAAGTAAGTAAACATTAAAAAATAGTTTTAATGTGTTGTCATATGTAATTAGGTGGTCCATTAAGAGGTAGCTATTGTTTACAAGTCTTGAGTTATGACTAATAATGAACAATTTCAAGTGTAACGATTGTTTCTGAACATTGACAAAAGAGTTTTATAAATTTATAATGTCGGGAAAGTGTATTATTATTATTACAAAAAGAATTAAAAAAACCCAAGAAACAAACAAACAAACAAACAAACAAAAATAACAAAAACAAACTAGAAATAACAAAAACAAACTGAAAATAACAAAAACTTTTCAATCAAGGAAAATATTGATTCAAGAGAACTTCTTTACAATGGGATTTGAATTGACCAAGGCTGAGTGAAGAGAGATCATGTTGTAACAACTGGTGTTGCATGTTGTTCCAAGAAATAATGCATTGATAATGAATCGAATTCAAACCAAATATGGATGTTCTGATAAAAGGTCTGGCGAGAAGGCGGATAGAAGAGCCACGAGTGTTGTGAACTGTTGGAAGAAAATGCAGACTGAAAAGACTACGAATGTCAATAGGAGCAAGAGAGTTCAAAATTTCATATACGAAAATTAAATTGGAAAAATAAATATAGTCAGAAACCCTGAGAATTTTTAGAGAGTAAAGGAGTGGTTTTGAAGAATGTCTAAAATTAGAAAAAGTGATTAAGTGAAGAGCAGTTTTTTGAAGTTTAATAATGCGATTTTGTTTTGGTAGTGCTTGTCCCCAGACTTGGCAAGCGTAATTTGTATGTGATGAAAATAGAGCATGATACACATTAATTAAAGTATTCCTGGGTAAGAAGTGTCTTATGATTGAGAGTGCGCCATTAGTTTTTCTTAGCTTTAGGGCAAGATAATTAAAATGGGATTTCCAATTAAGATGGGGGTCCAGAATAACACCCAAGTAACGAACGGAGTTTGTAAAATGTAATTTTTTCCCATTTAATCTATATATTAATAGCCGATTCTCCGTCTGTTTGTTTGTTTGTAAGTCAGACAAAATGGTAGATTAAGTTGTGAGCGAAATTATTTCTTTTTTTGTGTGCGACGTGAGTTCGAAGCAAATACATTGCAACCCCAATCGAACGTGACTTTTTTTGGCTGATGAACTAATAGGAATAACGTTTTGTTTTTATCATTATTGTTAGTTTTATATTCCACATTGACTTGGCTTTGAAAACAATACATCAACTAAATACAAAGAAACTCACTGATTAAACAGTTTCGACAAAAAGCAGCAGTGGCAGAACGTGGGAGCATGTTCGGTTTGCCAGTGTATCCTAACGTATCCTTGCCTGACTGTCTGAGACAGGTAAACTTTTTTTCGAGCAATCAAAATGTTTAAAAACCGATAGGTCAAATAAGAGTATCACGAAACAAAATATTTTTTTGCTTTTCTTTTAACTTAATTTCTTTTTTTAATTGTTAAGCGCTTCTGATCGAACGTTTTTTTATTCTCTTTATTCATCAAGCAAGTACCTTTTTCTCTCCTCCGGGGTGATCTTTTTAAGAAGAGAAACGAAGTCTTCACTTCTTTGTGGTCTTCTTAGCGGCAGTCTTTTTCTTTGGCGTGGATTTCTTCTTACGTGGATTTCTTCTTACGTTTGATAGCACCCATGTTAGAGTGCGTAATCTTTTTAAAACAAAAGCTAATAAAAAGTTGAAGTTTTCTCTCTCTACGTTTTGAGTGCATTGTTACACTGATAAAAGATTGGTTTTACCAGAGGTTGTGACTTCGAATCTGCTTCTAGTTGAACACAAGTTGTACGAGCCGTTTATAAGGAAATTTGACGTTTATTGATACAGTGATACAGAGCAGGTGGACATGGGCGGCGAGCGACGCCGCCTCGGCGGCTAGTTTTATTCTAATATCGTAGTCAACCTGTTTATTTTTATGTCTGAAAAGAATAACTTCTGTTTTAGTTGCATTGAGGGAAATTTTGTTAGCATTAAGCCAGTGTAGAAGATGTCAATATTTATTTGCTTTTTAATAGATTTAAGATTCGGGCTAGAGTAAAGAAGACTATCATCAGCAAAATGAAAAACTGTTGAGTAAAGGATTGAGTTGGGAAGATCGTTAATGTAGATTAGAAATAATATTGGCCCAAGTACAGAACCTTGAGGCACACCATGTTTGATTAAAGAGTAGGATGATAACAAGTTGGAAACTGATACAGATTGATAGCGATTTGATAGGTAGGATTTGAACCAGGAGTTATCAATTCCTCTAATTCCATAGTGACTTAACTTGCTCAAGAGAATTTCATGGTCCACAGTATCAAATGCTTTCTGAAGGTCTAAAAAAATACCACATGAAAAATTACCTTTGTCAAGATTTTTTGAATGTTCTCAGTCAAACTAATAAGTGCATGTAAAGTTGAATGCTTGCTCCTAAATCCAAATTGCTTATTAGTCAAAATTTTGAATTTGTCAAGGAAAGACAGAAGTTGATGATACACAATCTTCTCAAATATTTTATCTACGTTTGAGAGAAGGGATATGGGTCTGTAGTTAGACACATCAAATGGGGACCCCTTGTTTTTGAAGACAGGAATCACCGTAACAGATTTCAAGATTGAAGGAAATTCGCCATTCTGGACAGACATATTAAATAGTTTAGCTAAGATCATAGAGATTTCTTCATTTAAGTTGGTTAATATTAACCTATGGATACTATTGGGACCTGTTGATTTGCTTATGTCAAGAGAGGTAATGATTTGGGTTATTTCAGCAGGCAAGATAGGTGAAAGAAAGAAGAAAGAATCAGGATTCCTGTTTTTTAAAAACATTTTAAAATTCTTGGAACTATGCTTAATGTTTCCACGAATGTCATCCGCTATCGAAGTGAAGTATTCATTGAATGTAGATGGAATTTTTTTTGGATCTGATGTTATCTTACCATCAACTTTTAAAGACAAATTACTTGGGCAGTTCATATTGTTTTTTTTGTTGAGGATTTCATTGATACCATCCCAGATTTTTTTATTGTTTCGAATGTTTTTGTGAAAGTAAACATTGTAATAATTCTTTTTACTGTTTCTAATTAGATTAACTATATGCGGTTGCGATTATATAGCATATAACTTTTTTTTGTTCCTTTGTGCGAGTAAATTTGAGAAGCAATGGAGTATGTAATCTTTATCATTTGCACGTGTTTCAGAAGTTCCTTTTATAATCAAAGGAACATTTTCTGAGGCACTCTTGGGACCTTTAAAGTTTTTATCGGTTGCACAATGTTTTATAGAAGAGAAAAGTCCTTGCAAGACTGATGTGTAATATCGTAAACGGTCTACCTTGTTCTGTTTTCTAATGCATTTCAGCATAATTGAAAAGACAACTTTGTTCCGTAACGTACTAGCTGACGCGTTCCCTATTGTCCACTCATTATTAAGATGAAGTACTTGGTTAAAATACAGAATGTCGGTGGAGCTCCCTATAAAGACGAAATCACAGACTGGCTTAACGAGGTCCATGCATGACCGCACGCTTTTTATTGATATTCAAACACATGATTGGCTAAGATTCACGTGACTAACTATCAAAATTTAGCATAAATAGGACTGCGTTGGTGTTACAAATCACTTGTCGGCAGAGATGCCGCACAGACGTATCTTATCAAAAGTTGTATGGCAGAAGGCTGTTGGAAACCACAAGAAACCTGAACGATTAAACCTTAGACCAAACAGCGATGGTTTGTTCGTATGCCCAGTTAAGTCATGTGAGACTGAAAGCTTCAAGACAATGAGGGGATGTAGAAAGCACGTTTTCAATAAACATGGTTGGTTTTATTTTTTTGAAGAAAAGCCTGATATTGACACGGTATTTCCTGAATTATGTACTCACTCATCCTTGCAACAGACTAAGAAGAGAAGTTGCACCACTTCGATGCCCATGTTCGTCAAAACTTGCAGTATTGCAACCATATTCACAAGATGGCTACAAAGTCCAGGTTTGCGGAGGCAAAAGCTTATTTCAAGCCGAACAAATAACAACGAAAGTAATGAAGTATGCGAAATTTTGTTGTACTGACGTACCTGCATTGTGGAATTTACCAGAATGCGTTTTAGACTATTGTATTGGGTCGGTAGCCCTTCTATCGGACTTTGTGGACTACTTAAAAGACACTTGGAAAATTGGTCGATCCGGGATAATCGGTTATATGAACGCTATATCTCACACACTGGATTTTCGAAGAAGTACTGCCATTAAGTCAGAAAACATACCTGTTTTTATTGCAGCCGAGATTTATTTGGATAGAGTAAAAAAAATGTTTAGCTAAGCAAATGAGGATGGAATGGAGTACTGTATTAAGTATGGAATATCTTACGAGCATGAATTGCTGGGCAACACTTGAAGACATGCAAAATGTGATTCCATTTCATGCTGAAAAGTTTTCACAGATTTTGCTTAATGCTAGTAACGGGACTGCAATCACCCCGCTCACGATTTATCGTTCTGTACATCTTTTGTCGTGGCCGTCTTATTCTTGATGGTGAAAGGCAGTCGCCCTATGACTTATCAATATCTAACTGTTACAATGATACGAGAGGTTGGGCCCGAAGGTGGAATTGTCGATCAGAATAAATTCAAGACAAATTACAAGTATGGATTTGACACACTTATAATTTCTAAAAGAGTTATCGACATCTTAAATGGATACATAACTTGTGTCAGGACTCGTTTGAATCCAATTCGCTATTATCTATTAATATCGAAAAATGGAAAACAACTTAAGCAGTTGACCGACGTGTTTGGCAGAATTATTTCCCAAGCTATCGGAAAGTGCGTTAATCCTACACGGTATCGGCAAATTATCGAGACAGAAGGTTTGTCAAAACTCAGCGAACGCAAGCAAGCGGCTTTATCTCGTGATCAAAAGCATACCTCACACGTAGCTAGAATACACTATCAAAAACTTCAATCAGCCGATGTAGCACGTCAAGGACGACAGTGCATTGAAAAAATGCTAACCACGGACAAGGAATGAACAGCAGGCAGTCATTGTAACGATCATTTTGTCGTATCAAGTTCCAAGGAATTCCCGAAAAATGTCGTCCACGAAAAGACTGAACGTGAAACAGAAATGTTAAATTCTCGTCTCCGCATCCCATTAAACAACGAAGGAAAAACGGTCGATACAAATACCAAACGACACACCAAGGTTTCGTTTTCGTCTGCAGAGGATTCGTTTTTGTCGTATGGTATCAAATAGTACGGTGCCAGAAAGTGGATAGGAATTTTGCGTGATCCGGAGTTTTCATCCGTCAAGAAAAGGTAGCACGCTAATGGTTAGAGCAAAAACAATCAACTTGATATAAGGACATGACATCATTCTGAAGAGAGGCCCAACTGAAATTCATAAATGCATCGCAACAGGTTAAGAGTTTTCTTTTGGATGTCGAATAAAGTTGAAGCAACATGTTCTTCAAGTTTTATACGTACAAACTTACGACAGACTGGGAAATACACTCCAGAAAGGTATTGGACTCAACGAAAATGGAGTGTCTTAAGCAAATGCTGGAATCACGGAATGTAAAAAGACCTACAAGATTTAAATATGCTGAACTAACGAATTGTGAATAGGGTTTAATGGCAAAAATTACAATAATCCGTAACAGTCAAAAAGCAAGAGTGATTTTACATAGAGACTTAAAGTACCTAATTGTCATTAATAAAAAACCTACATGTAGGTCACGTTATACAAGAAATTCCATAATAACCTAGCATACACTTGTATTGGATTTCCCCTTTGTATTGGACCTCCCCTTGTTCCCTCTTTCAGAATAGAAAACATATGTGTCAGTTGGAACTCAAGTATGCATAAAAAATTCTGACAATAAAATATACTATTCTAGTCAGTAAAAGTCAGTAAAAGTCAGTAAAAGAAATAAACAATAAGAAAATGACAAATTCTAAAGCCTTCCCTGAAATTGAGCAAATCATCGGGAAGAAAGGTTTGAAGTTCGGACATATCAACATAAATGGGTTGGTGAACAAGTTGAGTGAAGTCAAAACTCTCCTGGAAGAGTCTAATCTCAGTATCCTGGCAATCACAGAGACTCATTTGTCTGATAATGTGGAAGATTCAAATATTAGTATTGATGGATATTCGATAATCAGGAATGATCGAAAAGGAAAGAAAAACAACTGGGGTGGTACGTTGATATATTGCAAGGAACACATTAAGATATATGAACTAACCTATAATGAACATATGAAGTTTATTGAATCTATATGGGCTGAGATAATACTCAAGTCACGAAAGATCTTAGTTGCTTGTATCGCCCACCGAACCAAAAGGATTTTATTAAACACCTCACACCAATACTGGAAAGATTCTCCAGGCGATCTAACGTTATATTACTGGGAGATCTTAACATTGACTTGTCAAAAGAAGATGCATATTTATCAATAACTCTTAATCGATTACTAGCAAAATTAGCTTTACGAAATATTATAAAAGACTACACAAGAATTACTGAAAAATCTAAAACATTAATAGATGTTGCTATTACATCTGTCAATGATTCAAGAATCATTACTAGTGGTAGTTACGAAGTTCAGATCACAACTTGATTTATGTCACAGTTAATTACTTTAGAAAACATAACAAAGTAATACTTTAAAATCTTGTTATTTTTACTGTTATTATGGTAAATGTTATGGTAATTAAGAACTTTGCCTAAAATTACCAGGGAAAGAACTTCTTTTATAGTGTATAATAAAAAGAAAATAATCCAGGATGTGTATTCACAACTGCCTAGGAAGAAAAAGTTTTAGAAAGTTTTTCAATCAAATTTTGCACTTATCTTTTCTGTATAGAGATGCTGTGCGAAAAAGTTTAAATTTTTGCGTGGACTTTTAGTTGAACTAACTGAACCTGAAGTAATTAGACCCAAAAATTGTAAATATCACGTTGATCAGTTTTGGTGGGTGGTCAAAACTTAGATTATTTCGTGTGAGTTGGTTTTATACTTTTGTAACCAGTTGCCTTTGCTGCTATATATGATATAAGCCATATTGTTTCGAACCTTTAACAAGTGAAAATGCATTTGAAAACTGAAATTTGAAAAACGCAGCTGCATGCATTTTTCAGTCACCTTATTTTTTTGAGCAATGTATGCGGAATTGTATTAAGTTGGTTTTGAATCCCTTTTTTCAAATTTTTCTAAAAACACTTTCCATTACAAATTACCAGTAAAAACTATCGTTGCTGTTGGATCTCCGTTAGTTCAGGTGCTTGCTTTCCTCATGGAATTTAAATATACTTTATACTTTATACAAAATCTACGGATTTCATTTTATGGAATATGTTAAGAAATTTTCTCAAATTTCATTTCCAGAGAGAGAAGCGGATAAAAATCGATCACGAGGAAGTGGCTAGAGGATATATTGCTAAAGGAGAAGATCGGGAAGGTCTTAACCTCGCTTACATAAATCAATCTATTGGTAAGTCAAATCCATAAAAAATGTGTATTCAAAGTTGTATTGTATCAAAAGTACAAAGAACACATCAAAACAAGGCTATTACCTATATAGTACATTTTTACTGATTAATAGTTTTGTATACATTACTTTATATCTTTTTCCAAATTATTCCGATTGGTTGATTGATAGGCACATGATTTAAATACCCACCTACTAATCAAATGGGGAGAACGGTGTGCATAATTCCTGTTTAGTTTACATGCTGACCTGATTTTTCAAATATTACGTCATCAAAGAGGGGGAAAGGGGAGGGGAGAGGGTCTTCGAAATTGATTATAAAAGATTATGAAGGAGGGTGAGGGGTTGGCCAAAAGAAGTGATTTACGAAAACTTAAAACTTTTTTGCTTTTGAATTATGTTTCATCCATCTGTAAGTTCTGAATTTTAATAAGGAAAACGAGTTCATACCGAAACTTTTCAGCTTTGTTGTGGCTTTAGGTTTAAACATTTTTCTCTTAAAAAAACTCTTCTCATATTTTTTTCTCTTTTAATCTTAACTAGAAGCCTAGAGACTTTAACAATTTCCGCAGAAATGCCTGTGAGTGATGAGAGTTTGTCTCTGTGCCATCTCTGATCAGCAAGTTGAACCAAGTACCGAGTTGAAACTCTTACAAAAAAGTTTGAAAGAACGACCTTAACCCTCAACGAACCAGACAAACTTTACAAGCCTTACGTAACAGGGGAACAGAAATTTGTAAACAGATAACACGTGGCTTGATCAAAATATGTATAATGAAATAAAGGAAGTGAACATAATGCAAGTCACATAAAGAAACGAAGGTTTTATTATTGGTATTCACTATCTGAGATACATTCAATTTAAAAGAATGATTGTGAAATTTCGAAATCAGCATCTTCCAATTGTACTTTGTGAGAAGTTTTACGAAAGTTGGAGAACTTTCGAAATTTGGTCCAACTTTGGCCTAAATTGCCCATTTTTTTCTAAATTTGAAAAAATGAATGTCAAATTCGAAATCAGCACCTTCTAATTATACGTTGTGCAAATTTTTACAAAAATTGATATAAAGATATTACTGATTCCAACATCTGCATTTTACATCCGAACCCAAAAATCTTGTTTCCGATATTAATCCGAAAACGACGAAAAACTGTTACAGAGATAGATAGACAGATAAAATGTGTAAACCAAACAATTTCCTACGCTAAAGTGCGGAAATTGAATTATAATAATATTATCTCTATTATAGGTCTAATGTAACAAATGTACCATATTCAATTTTATTGTTTGGTAAACTTTCTACATCTTTAACCTTTAGCAAACCTTTAACCAATAGCTTCACTTGATTGTTTGATGCCACGCTATTCTAAAAGTTCTAAAAGAAAACTGATATGACTTCGTTTAAACTTGAATTTATTTATACAATAATTGCTACACAATAAAGAGCGTTATTATTAAAATTTGTTAATCAATTTCCAGGATATAGCGTTTTTACAGAAAGGAAATTCTTGAAAGGCGAGTTTCTTTTGGAATATCCAGGAGAACTTATTTCCGCCGCAGAAGCTAGAGCTCGTCAGGAAAAGTATGGCGAGTCTGATGGAAACTTTTTATTTTTCTACAACAAGTTATGGTAAGATACACATTTGTATGATAGGAACAAATTACAAATTATATAAAAAATGTTGTGCTGAGACAGATTTTCTTCTTTTTCATCTCTATTATTGATGGAACACATGCCACTCCACTAGGAAAATACGTAAATGATAGTGCCATAGTCCATTCCAACTGTAAAATGCGACCAGTTCATTCCAATGGAAGAGTATATTTTTGTTTATTTATCCTGCTAGATGAGATTGTATCTGCAATCCCGGACAAAAATTGTGCCAAACTGTTGTTTTTCATGAAGAATTCAAATACCCCCTCCCCCAGCATCAATGTTTTTAGTTGTGTCCAGCCAGAGGTTCCAACAAACATTGATAACATTGATGGTGGGGGAAGGGGGGCCTCATGACGTGAATTTCATGCTTTTGCCACAATATTTTTTCCGAGATTGTCTGAATTTTGCATGACTTAGTCATTTTGTGTATAGATTTTCTAATGTTTACGTTTGCTTATTTGGTAATGTCTGACTACTTAGAAGTTCTTTATTTTACTTGGAGGGTTACAGATGCAATTTGTGTACTTTTCTATTGTTATTATTGACTCTGTTATTCAGTAAACAATGTAAATGTAAACAAGTTTGTGGGGATATAGGAATGAATTACAAAACAGTTTTGTTTGTTGCTACCACTTTGGTAAATAAACAAAAGTTATATACAAATAGGTAATCTAAAATACTATTTGCAATGTAAACGCCAACAAAGCATTTTGTTTACTTTACTTTAGGTATATATAAACAAGACATATCGACGAAAACATGACCACGTAAAAGATCACCGTGGAAGAATCCGTCCGATTTGAGGGTTCTCCACCAGAAGTTTGGTGTCAGTTGCTTTGCGGCAGGTATCTGCACTTTGCAGAGAGAGACGTTTACTGCCATGCCAAGATACCAATGGAAAAGAAAGAAGATCTGCGGCACAAAAACAAGGGAAGGCCCAAGTAGACAACTTCGCGAATGGAACGGGATGATGAAAGGGGGCATTACGGGCACACAGGAATGGCAGTGCTACAATTTCCTTTAAGCGTATTCAGGAGGAAGTCGGACTGGGTAACACAACAAGCAACAAAGCTGCGAGCGGGGTTTTGAGAAGGAATGGATACGAGTACGCCTCCTCACAGAAGCGGATAAGAAACAAAGACTTGGATTTGCAAAGGCTTATCGAAAGAAAGACGAACAGTTTTGGACAAACGAAGCAAACTTTTACTTTCACTTTGACTTTTACTTTACATTTAACGTTTCGCGACACGTCACCAACACGTCACCAACACGTCACCAACACGTCACCAACCTATAATAGTGTTTTCACTGGGAATTATAACACGTCACCACACGTCACCAACTTTCTTTGATAGTAATAAAATAATATACTCTTCTTATAAAAAAAAAGTGGTGACGTGTGGTGACGTGTTACAATTCCCAATGAAAACACTCTTTACAGTTGGTGACGTGTTGGTGACGTGTCGCAAAACGTTGTTTTGGATATTTTAGAAATGTGACCTACTGCAACAAGCGAAAAATTCCTTCCTTGACTAAGCACTTAAGGCTTTGCGTAAAACCAAGTGCGTCCCACTGACTGTCATCCATTTTGGTGTTCACTTAGTTTTGTTTACACGGCTTGAAAGAAAAAAGTTTCTGTTGAGTTCACACACATTTTGTATATATTTTCATAGACAAGTTTATAATCTATATATTAATAGCCGATTCTCTGTCTGTCTGTCTGTCTGTTTGTTTGTTTGTTTGTTTGTAAGTCACGCAAAATGGTAGATTAAGTTGTGAGCGAAATTATTTCTTTTTTTGTGTGCGACGTGAGTTCGAAGCAAATACATTGCAACCCCAATCGAACGTGACTTTTTTTGGCTGGTGAACTAATAGGAATAACGTTTTGTTTTTATCATTATTGTTAGTTTTATATTCCACGTTGACTTGGCTTTGAAAACAGTACATCAACTAAATACAAAGAAACTAACTGATTAAACATTTTGGACAAAAAGCAGCAGTGGCAGAACGTGGCAGCATATGTTCGGTTTGCCACTAACTTTTGCCTGACTGTATGAGACGGGTGAACTTTTTTTTTGAGCAATCAAAATGTTTAAAAAACGATAGGTAAAAAGAGAGTATCATATAAAAACAAAATGTGTTTTTTTTTTGCTTTTCTTTTAATAAATTAATTTCTTCTTTTAATTGTTAAGCCTTCTGATCGAACGTTTTTTTGTTCTATTTATTCATTTAGCACGTGCCTTTTTCTCTCCTCCCGTGTGATGTTTTTAAGAAGAGAAACCATTTTCCCCCTGTTTGATAGCACCCATGTTAGAGCGCGTAACTTTTTTAAAACAAAAGCTAATAAAAAGTTGAAGTTTTCTCTCTCTACGTTTTGAGTGTATTGTTACACTAATAAAAGATTGGTTTTGCCAGAGGTTGTGACTTCGAATCTGCTTCTGGTTGAGCACAAGTTGTACGAGCCGTTTATAAGGAAATTTTACGTTTATTGATACAGTGACACAGAGCAGGTGCACATGGGCGGCGAGCGACGCCGCCTTGGCGGCTAGTATTATATATTATGTTATTATTATGACACGTATATATAGGGTATTATCTGTTTTTGTCAGAGAAAAATTATCTTTCTGTTTTATGTTACATTTGGTATATATTTTGCTAGACGACTTTGTATTGTTCATCATTTGACCCAGTATACACCGTAAACTTTGGTTATTTCTTGTATCACATATTCTTGACAGCATGTTTAGAGTATGTACATGTTTGAATTGACAAATGTTGACAAACTGCAAAAGCCTGTTTTGCAGTAGGGCCATGTTCTTTTGTTTTGATTTTGTGTAAAATTACACGAACTGTGACAAGGGGCAACATGGCTGCCAACACATGTTGTGGGAGATGTCAGTCTTGAAAGAATGTGTCGTTTTACTAGGAAGACCCCTTTCCATTTTTATTCTTAAAATTCAGACAATCCCGGACAAAAATTGTGGCAAAACTGTTGTTTTTCATGAAGAATTCAAATACCCCCTCCCCCAGCATCAATGTTTTTAGTTGTGTCCAGCCAGAGGTTCCAACAAACATTGATAACATTGATGGTGGGGGAAGGGGGGCCTCATGACGTGAATTTCATGCTTTTGCCACAATATTTTGTCCGGGATTGTGGTACGGAGCTCCGTTATTCATATGGTCAAAGTGGATTGCCTTGGCGACAGGTATAATTATCGATTTATCAATTTGTGTTGTTGTTGAATTATTTCTTTTTATTCTGACTAGTTTTTTCAAGAATATGTTATTTTTTCACTTAGTCAGAGTTTGCATATATTCAATATTCTTCAAAGTAATGCATTGAGTCCTGAAAATTTCATCTACATGATGTTATTTGTTTATGAAATGGAAACAATATCACAGTAAATTTTTTTACAACCTTTCAAAATCATATATTAATCGTCTCCTTGTGGAATTTTAGGAATTTGTCTTTCCAAATTTTTCTTGACTTCTGTTGAGAAACCTTTCATAGTACTTACATGAGAATTTAAGCACAGCTTGCAGTTAAAAATATCTATGAAGAACGTCATGTTAGTATAATGACAGAAAAACTATGACCATGGAGGTATAAAACAGAAGGAGAACGAACTCAAAATCTTCTATTGTACTATCCGTGATGCGCTGCATTATTTAAGTCTTAAGTGTATAATAACATATCATCTTGCATAATTATTTATGACTTTGGCGTCCTTGCGTGAGAATTTCTTTCGTATCAATTCTCCAATGTGATCAAAGATCGCTAAAGTAAAGTATTAATCATGCATAATCTGTAGGAATTGGTAGAATTATGCATAAACGTCACAAATATGCATCCAAATCATTGCAACTTTAGGTCCATATATCTCGTCATCCCCTCAAGCAGTTTTGCCGAGCTTTAGTTTTTGAAGAGAGAACAATCCTAAGTTTTTGCACATCACTATCGAGGCACTATCGAGGCGCTTTTAGGTTAGGAGATAAATTGCTTGCAAGTTACGCATAAATTATGCGATATCTTCAACTCTATATAAAAATATAGTTTTTCATTTGTCTTTCAAGAAATCTTTAGGTTTAATAATCTGTTTGTCACTATGTAGCAAGTTGATCCATTGTTGTAATGGCTGATATTTGGTTATTATGTGGTGAATTTTTAAAAAAGACTGGAATAGAATGGTCATTATCTGAATAATAGAGAAAGCAAAGTTCTATCTCCTTCTGTTTTATACCTCCATGCTATGACTTAAATCAAAGGTTACCGAACGTAAGTATGACACGTATTATTAATGGTTTTAAAATATTAAAAATTAATTTTGCTACAAGCTGAAATTAAGAAATTGCTCATTTAAGGAGCCATTGTTCGGACAGTCGAAACCGTCGTAAAAGCCAGGTTTTATGACAAGTTATGCCAATATATTTTTTTCTCTTTATTTGATAGGATGAAGTCACGAAAAAACCATTTCGGACTCCTCTGAAAGCCTCTCAGGTTTGTTTTGACATTGGCCGTTGTTTCTCACTGATTCAAAATGAACATAATCACTTTTATAATTCATGTACAATAAATATAAACAGGTTCTGGCCAAGTTTGCGCCACCCGATTGTAGAAGTCCAACTTCGACTTTGAAACAGAAGGTATGTAAAATAATTCTCTAATTGTTGAATTAGCCTAGTTTCTCTTCAATAACATTTGTTGATAACTTCAGGCTAAAGATGTTGGGAGGAATCTTACTCTTTTACATCAACAAAGTCCAATTGTAAGACATATATGTTATGGTTCTTTCATTGAACTCTCAAATTTTTCTAACATATTTTTCTAACATTTCCTCGTTTACATTGTGACAGAAAAGGACAGATATACGCTATGATTATGCCCAATCAGCTTTTGTTTGACGCAATATTCGGAAAGATTTTGATTGAAACAATGATTGATTAGACATTTAAAATTCATGCACTGAAATAAAACTATGGTATTCAATAGTTCATTATATATTATTATTAACGTAAACATGTATGTCATTCTTAGATATTAGATTGGTCAAATTATGTAAGAAAAAAGTTGGTAGGAGAAGGAAGGTTTGCCCGAGTATTTGAGGGAGAAGATGTCGATGGTAGACAGAAGGTTGCGTTGCGGATTTTAAAGTCAAATGAAGCAGCAGCCTTGAATAACCGAAAATTAGTCGGGGAGGCAAATATTTTGCATTCCATTCAACATCCAAATGTTATTGGTTGCAAAGGATTGTTACTGAATGGCGAGAAAGCTTTTGTATTGGAATGGTGTGAGTTTTCTGTATTTGATGGCTTCGAGAATGTGTGTGTGCATTCCTTGTATGGATTATTGAAAGTATTGGAAGAGAACCTACCATTTCAAATGAAGCAGGGTTGCCTCATCGATGTCATTTCTGGTTTAACCTTTCTTCATGGTAAAGGCATAGTCTATGGAGATTTAAAACCTGCAAATATTCTGATTGCAACTAGCGTTAATGAAACACTTCAGTTCAAAATAGCCGATTTTAGTGTTAATACAATAACACGTCATGCCACGTCGTCACTAGCTTCCTCATGTGGAAATAAGGATTTAGTTTACAGTCTTTATTATTTTGCTCCTGAACAGGTAACATCTACGTATTCAGTGACTAATGATTTACACTCAGCTATGGATATTTTCTCATTTTCCATACTCGCATATGAGGTTCTGTTTCCCGAGAATCCTCTTCCTACTTACATATCTCCCGTACAACACCTCCAATCATTAAAAAATCAGTGGCGGCCACAGATTTCCGAAGTAACGGATGATCGAAAATTATTTACGCCTATATTAGAAGGTTGTTGGAACGAGTTTCCGAACTTGAGATGGACTGCTGAAAAGGTTTTTGAAGAGCTACACAAGATAAAATTAATGGTAAGTGAATGGGAAATAAAGGTACATTATCTTTTCAAGCAATTTTTAATGTTATCATAATCTTTTGTTTAGATTGCTGATGAAATCGGTACTAGTACAGGTAAATAGATAAATAAGTTACTGTAATTAGCAAAATATTTATTCAAAGTTTGTCCTTATAAGTACCTATTCATATTCTGTTTTGTGTTTTCATAGCTAATAATATGTTTTAGATTTTCAATGTTTATCAAGGACTATTCCAGAAGTATATGAAGTTATTCAGAAGTTAGTTGCATAGTAGTTATAAATCAGTACCAAATTAAGAATTACAAATTAAGAATGGATGATTAAATTAGAAATCTGTTTTAGCATGATAATAATTTTTTAGGTCAACAAATCAAAGTACAGCTGGCGAAGAACGAAATTCTTTTATGAATGAGGTAAATGAAGGCATTCTGCAAAAATAAATAAGGCCTCCTCCAAAAATATGGTCTCCCTTGTGGTTTTGGTTTATATCCAATGATTTTCTTTTGTTAGGGTTAGGGTTAGGGTATATATAATGCTGATTAGTTCATCAGCCAAAAAAAGTCACGTTCGATTGGGGTTGCAATGTATTTGCTTCGAACTCACGTCGCACACAAAAAAAGGAATAATTTCGCTCACAACTTAATCTACCATTTTGCGTGACTTACAAACAAACAACCAAACAAACAAACAAAGAAACAGACAGACAGACAGAGAATCGCCTATTAATATATAGATTATGCCCATTCTACCAAGAACGCAAAAGAATTCTCATAACTGTGACCGTGTATTTTGAGTGACTTTAGATTATATACTGAATTTTGTGGAGTTGTTTGCGTGTTTACTAATATTAGTGATGTGTAAAGTAGGTGGTAAATGACCTAATGGATATGATTAGCTCTGCTGCGGCTTCCAAGGGTCCATATTCTCTTGGATATACATGTTTTAATTTTTTATTTTGTCTGTTTTTTTATTATAATCATTCATTCCAGTTAATACTCCACTACCTGAACTAAAAAGCAAAGAAAAATTGATTGACAGTGTCAATAATGTGCATCATCAGGTAACAAGTTAGAATCTCTGATGACTGAAATACGCACTCCGTTATCGCAATGAAACCAGCAAGACGAGATCCAGATACGCGTGATTCGAATAAAAGTTTGGTTGTAAGCTTTGGTTTTGATAGAATGTCTAACATAATTGCTTCATTTTTGATATTGTCGGACGAAGAAAATACCGTGGCGAAAAACAATCTAGCGCAAAGTAGATAAAGTAAATAATGGGTTCTTTTTCCCTAATGGTTAATTCGATAGTTGCGTATATTTCATGTTTAAATGTCGAGATATATTCTGTTAAAATACTTCAAAAGTTGTTGTTTCGGAAAAATCTAAAATTTCATTTTGTGCATAAAGGATGTATTCTGATGATGAGAAGCTGTTAAAGAGACTTCTAATACTCTTTTTTAAAGTACGTTTCAAATGAACTTGCACAGTTTTTATAAATGCTCTTTTTGCGCTGTGTCAAGCTTAAAAATCAATTTTTCATGATGTCAAAAATTTGGAAGAATAATGGAAATGGAAGAAGAAAAACGAAGATGAAAAAACGAGCTTTTTATAGAAAAGAGCAAAACAGCTCATTTTTTTGTGAGACACACTTCAATCTTTGATCGTTCAAAAGGCGACATAATTTTTCAAAAAAGTGAAATAGATCGCAAGATATAATCCTTTAAATCCTTTACTTTCGTCACTTAAAGACAATGTTTTTGTCCATTTTTTAAGGATTTTTTACAAGGACCGCGTCCAGTTTTTTGTCCATAACTTTTTTTCTACTCAACCAAAATAGAAACGTGATACACCAAAATATAAAGTATTCCTCTCTTCAGAAATAAAAATTATATAATATTTCATAATTATTCAGTCGAAAGATATTTTTTGTAAAACAGCGATACTTGTTTTTTACTCACCCGGTATATTTGTTTGTTTTTAGTAGAAACATGTCTTCAGACTTTTCAAGCATAAAAAAAGCATCTTTGTTTGTTTCTTATATGGGCTGCTATGCTTTTTAAAATATGGATATTTAAGCTCAGCTCAGTTTCCTCTTTAGTTCTAACATCAAAATGTTTGCCTACTCTCTGAACCACTTCCTGTTAATGTTTGATGTTCACAGTGTTTTATACAATGTTTTATACAATGTTTTTATAATTTTATTCTTTGATCAGTTTTTAAGTTATACACTGTCAATGTCCCTTATTCTGAATCGCTTTCCTAATCACAATAAATTAAAACATCTTCCAGCTGTCTGTAAATTCAAAACACGATACATCATGGAACACAATACAAAAGTTTCCTTTCAGTTATAGAATTATGTGTGTGCACTAGAGAATACATGTGAGTATATTATACTTTTGATGTTCAAAAACTCTTATTTGTTAAATTTTTGTGTTTGCAATATTGAGAATTCCGTTCGTAATTAAGAAGATCGACGTTACATATCAAATGTTTGAAGAATATGATTTACATACGTAATCACTGTGAAATCTGATAAGATCAAAATAAGCTAATTATTTAGTAACCCCATAATAAAGGATGTTTTATGTCATCAGTGTATACCTACACTAGTTTCACATACTGTTAACTACACTTTCGCAATGCATATGAAATTACTAATGCAGTGTTATGCTGTAACAGGTCATTCAACCTCTTCTTCGAATTCTTTAAAGAATTTTTAAAAACAGCTCAGGAACGTCAAATTAGATAAAGAATGTTTGTGAGTACGTGTCACATCGTTAATCAAACTGAAACAGAAAATTCTGTTTTCAGTTATATGTTGATTTTGATCTGTGTGGGTGTATTATGACCAAAATCTGTGTGCCGTTTTGAACATCAAACAGTGACTTAAACAGTAATAGATACTTCAATATACATTTTATGAATTTTCTCTTCATGACTAAAAGGGCAAAAAAACTTCATGCCAAAGACTTCATGCCAAACATGGTCTTATCGCTGATTTTCCGGACACAGTGAACCCTGCATATTAATTTTATAGATAGATGTTTTTGAATTATACTTCCCAAAGCAAGTAACATAACACAAGATGTCCATTGCACAACCAGGCCGCTTGCGTTTTAACTTTTCATTAGCATTATCACGGTGCCATGATGGAAGGATACGCAATCATCTCAGACCGTACACTTTTCAATTTGCACCAGTTGAGCTTGCACCAGTCAGACGGATCTCCAAACTCCCCTAGAAAGCTCCGCGTCTTTGCACCAGTTAAGTAGTGCCAATAACTGACCTTGTGAACGTGCATTATCCGAGACGGCATCCTCTTTCATATTCTTATACAAGGCCCAATGCTACAAAATTTGTGCCCCGTGTAATTTAACCACCCATTAATTAACGTATCGAGATATTTTCAATTTTTGAAAGCAAATTTTTGAAAATCAGTAAAAACTGCAGGCTTTCTATTTTTACAACAGTTTTTTAGTGGAATAAAAATATGTAAGAGCAAACATAACGAGTCACTCGCACAGTTAGAAACCCTACCACGCCACAGTTATAATCGATATCTACAATTACCTGACTTCAGAGAAAAGAAAAGCAATAATGAAGGCTGCATGGAACGCAGATTAATGTAAAACTAGCCGCCAAGGCGGCATCGTTCGCCGCCCATGTTCAGCATGCGTTAACTTCACGAAAAATAAAATTAAGGAATTGGCAACTGAAAGTGTTCCCATGTTGTAAAGCTCGAAAAACTGATCAAAAAAATGCATGGGATCGTTCCGCTACGATCAACCGTTACAGAGATACCATTGTTCAAAGATTTTGATGACGTCACACAGCCCTCCCCAAAAAAATAAGACCCAAAGTTTTCGTCACCCCATCGCCTGTATCGCGGACCCTAAAAAACGTCAGTTAGCCCTAGAGGCACATTCGAAATCAAATATCAAATATCAGTTTGAACAATGGTTCCAAAAAAACCCAAATTTCATGATGTGTTATTTATTTTTTAAAACAATTGTTGATCAGTACAACAATACACTCAAAACTTCAGAGAGACTTTAGAGAGAATAAACATCAACTTTTTATTAGCTTTTGTTTTAAAAAAGTTACGCGCTCTAACATGGGTGCTATCAAACAGGGGGAAAATGGTTTCTCTTCTTAAAAAGTTCACACGGGAGGAGAGAAAAAAGGCACGTGCTAAATGAATAAAGAGAATAAAAAAACGTTCCATCAGAAGCGCTTTATAAAAAGAATCTAAATTATTAAAAGAAAAGCAAAAAAACATTTTGTTTCTTTTTTTACCTATCGGTTTTTAAACATTTTGATTGCTCAAAAAAAAAGTTCACCCGTCTCAAACAGTCAGGCAAGGATACATTAAAATACACTGGCAAACCGAACATGCTACTACGTTCTGCCACTGCTGCTTTTTGTTCAAAATGTTTAATCAGTTAGTTTCTTTGTATTTAGTTGATGTATTATTTTCAAAGCTAAGTCAACGTGGAATATAAAACTAACACAATAGTAATAAAAACTTATTCCTATTAGTTAATCAGCCAAAAAAAGTCACGTTCGATCGGGTTTGCAATGTATTTGCTTTGAACTCACGTCGCACACAAAAAAAGAAATAATTTCGCTCACAACTCAATCTACCATTTTGCGTGACTTACAAACAAACGCACAAACAAACAGAGAATCGGCTATTAATATATAGACTAGCCGCCAAGGCGGCGTCGCTCGCCGCCCATGTTCAGCATGCGTTGACTTCACGAAAAATAAAATTAAGGAATTGGCAACTGAAAGTGTTTCCATTTTGTAGAGCTCGAAAAACTGATTAAAAAAATGTATGGGATCGTTCCGCTACGATCAACCGTTACAGAGATATCATTCTTCAAAGATTTTGATGACGTCACAGACCCCTCCCAAAAAAATTAGACCCAAAATTTTTTGTCACCCCATCGCCTGTATCACGGACCCGAAAAAACGTCAGTTATCCTATAGGCAGATTCGAAATCAAATATCAAATATCAGTTTAAACAATGGTTCCAAAAAAACCCAAATTTCATGTGTTATTTATTTTTTAAAACAATCGTTGATCAGTACAACAATGCACTCAAAACGTAGAGAGAAAAAAACTTTTTATTAGCTTTTGTTTTAAAAACGGGCTCTAACATGGGTGCTATCAAACAGGGGGGGGATGGTTTCTCTTCTTAAAAAGTTCACACGGAGGAGAGAAAAAAGGCACGTGCTAAATGAATAAATAGAATAAAAAAACGTTCGATCAGAACGCTTAACAATTAAAAGAAGAAATTAATTTATTAAAAGAAAAGCAAAAAAAAAACAAAAAACATTTTGTTTTGATATGATACTCTTTTTTTACCTATCAGTTTTTAAACATTTTGATTGCTCAAAAAAAAAGTTCACCCGTCTCAGACAGTCAGGCAAGGGTTAGTGGCAAACCGAACATATGCTGCCACGTTCTGCCACTGCTGCTTTTTATTTAATCAGTTAGTGACTTTGTATTTAGTTGATGTACTGTTTTCAAAGCCAAGTCAATGTGGAATATAAAACTAACAATAATGATAAAAACAAAACGTTATTCCTATTAGTTCATCAGCCAAAAAAAGTCACGTTCGATTTGGGTTGCAATGTATTTGCTTCGAACTCACGTCGCACACAAAAAAAGAAATAATTTCGCTCACAACTTAATCTACCATTTTGAGTGACTTACAAACAAACAGACAGACAGACAGACAGACAGAGAATCGGCTATTAATATATAGAAGCCGCCAAGGCGGCGTCGCTCGCCGCCCATGTCCAACTGCTCTGTATCACTGTATCAATAAACGTCAAATTTCCTTATAAACGGCTCGTGTACAACTTGTGTTCAACCAGAAGCAAATTCGAAGTCACAACCTCTGCTAAAACCAATCTTTTATCAGTGTAACAATACACTCAAAACGTAGAGAAAACTTCAAATTTTTATTAGCTTTTGTTTTAAAAAAGTTACGCGCTCTAACATGGGTGCTATCAAACGTAAGCGGGAAATCGTTTCTCTTCTTAAAAAGATCACTCTGGAGGAGAGAAAAAAGGCACGTGCTAAATGAATAAATAGAATAAAAAAACGTTCGATCAGAACGCTTAACAATTAAAAGAATATGAAGAAATTAATTTATTAAAAGAAAAGTAAAAAAAAAAAAAAAAAAATTTGTTTTGATATGATACTCTTTTTTTACCTATCGGTTTTTTAACATTTTGATTGCTCAAAAAAAAAGTTCACCCGTCTCAGACAGTCAGGCAAGAGTTAGTGGCAAACCGAACATATGCTGCCACGTTCTGCCACTGCTGCTTTTTGTCCAAAATGTTTAATCAGTTAGTTTCTTTGTATTTAGTTGATGTACTTCAACTTTTTATTAACTTTTGTTTTAAAAAAGTTACCCGCTCTAACATGGGTGCTATCAAACGTAAGGGGGAAATGGTTTCTCTTCTTAAAAAGATCACACGGGAGGAGAGCAGAAAAGGCGCGTGCTAAAAGAATCAAGTGAATAAAAGAAACGTTCGATCTGATATAAAATAAAATAGATTAAAAGAAATCGATTAAAGACAACTATTATGACAAAAGCAAAAAAAAATATTTTGTTTTATGATACTCTTTTTTTACCTATAGGTATACATTTTGATTACTCGAAAAAAAAGTTCACCCGTCTCAGACAGTCAGGCAAGGATACGTTAGGATACACTGGCAAACCGAGATGCTACTACGTTCTGCCACTGCTGCTTTTTGTCCAAAATGTTTAATCAGTTAGTTTCTTTGTATTTAGTTGATGTACTGTTTTCAAAGCCAAGTCAACGTGGAATATAAAACTAACAATAATGATAAAAACAAAACGTTATTTCTATTAGTTCATCAGCCAAAAAAAGTCACGTTCGATTGGGGTTGCAATGTATTTGCTTCGAACTCACGTCGCACACAAAAAAAGAAATAATTTCGCTCACAACTTAATCTACCATTTTGCGTGACAGACAAATAAACAGACAGAGAATCGGCTATTAATATATAGATTAAATAATAAGTGCTTTGAACCATTTACATAATCGTAAAGCGCACAATAGCAAGCGCTCCGTTATTACGCAGGTAATATATTACAACAATGGTAACTCTGTAAGCGTTGAAGCTTTAGATTTCTTTTTGAAGATGCATCTTCCAAATCCTTTAAACTAGTCCAGAGTCAAAAACACACAAAAAAAATCCGCGTTAATCTAATATCATCTAAAAATTACAGTCCTTGAACCGTGTTAATCAAAACACACTTTTATAAAGTCCATCCGCGTTAATTTGTGACTGCCTTAATTTATGACAAGTTAAGATGTCCGCCTGTTAATTTCGCAGGATATGTATACACTTAGTCACTGTCACTTTAGTTAAAAATGTTTTTCCACTTTAATTCACAGTGCAACATTTTTCATCTTTATTGATATATATAGCCTGTTGTTTATAAGTTTGAGAATATAGTTAGAAAATGTTTCTTTAGTTTGTAAATCAATTTTAATTTGCATTTATTATTTGTTATATAATATCCTTCCTGGTCGCCTCAGGCAGGTCACGTTAAAGAGTGACAAATTTATAATCAAACCTAAAAGAGTAAGTAAAATTAATGAGTTTTATTACTCTGTGAATTTCACCTCCTATCTCCTCACATCTAAATCTAAAAGGTGTGTGAATAAATGTTTATATGAGAGACCATGACAAAGACTTTCACGGCAAAAATTGAACAAATAGAAGAGAAACTAGAAACCCTGGTAAAACATTTTCACCAGTTTTAATGAATATCAGTTGAAATGCAGAGAAAAGATATGTAAAATAAATTTCCACTGGAGACATAATCGAAACATTGAAACGCTTGATCTTCCCTTATTTTGACCAAACCCACGTGGCTTTACGCGGGAAAAAAAAGACGATGACCGTTAAAAAAAGGCAATATATCTCTCTCTTAAACAAGTGGTATGCACATCGCGAATTAATATAATAAGGTATGTATTTCAAACAATAACAAAAAGAAATTGAAAAATTAATTAATCAAAGCTAATCCCTCAAAGAAACAGCACATTCGGACACAACGAGTCTAAATTGTACAATCCAAAGGATCCTTTGTTTTTTGAGAAGGAAACTTTTCTAATCTTAAAATTCAAGACTAATTAAACATAGAAGTGCGTTAGCATTTCCTGCATATTAGAAGCCTTACATTGAACTAAAAATGTGGGTTTATCAATTATAAAACTATTTTTCTGTTGCTTTATAGAGTCCAAGAATTCAATCCAGAGGGTAATGCAAAATCAAACTTCATTTTATTGTACCGTGATATGTGTTCAATATGGTTTCAATCACGAAAATTTAGATAATGTGACTGGAAACTTTCTCATAACCGTAACTCTTTTCATAATGGCTAAGAATTCGAATGTTATTGCAATTATATTTTAGGGACCAAGTGGTCATTGAAATACCCAAGTGGGGCAGGTGCGGAAAGGGGACCGCAAATAGAATGAAGTGAGTTTAGGGCATTCACCATATATGTCAATTAACTATGTTTACTGTGGTTCTCTGGCTAATATCTTTCTGATATCTTTCTAATATCTTTCCAGTTTTTTTCTGGAAAAGGCGTATTTGGCGAAGTAAGTAGTATTTTACTACCTTGCTTAGGTTGGATATTTTAACACTAACCGCCTAGGCAAGGTCGCTCGTCACCCATGTTCAGTATAATGCGTTGTGTCGCAGGTCCTTGGATTATTGTATATAAAGCTGGCATGTAAATGTGTTGTTGTTTATATTCTTCCACGCTATCTTCTTGGTATTGTTTCTTTAAGGGACGTTTGTCTTTCAAATGTTATGGGAGCATGACTTAGATTGGAATGTTCAGACTTTTCATGTTCATTTATCAAATACCCATGAAAACCAACCTACTAGCTTTACCTGTTTTTTTCTAAAATTAAGATTTTCCATTTTTTCAATTTTTTAAAAAAGAGGATTTCATGTTTTATTTCCAAAATGAAATTGAAGTTTAAGTGAGAAACTGGTTGCACAACTGGTTTCCTAAACTGAGTTTCTCAAGTAAGTGATGGAAATTTGAGAGATACGCACACAAGTTATCAAACACAATGCAATATTTATTTCCTGTTACTTAAAAACTATTTCATTTTTCTTTTTTCGCTTTTTTTTAGATTTGTCAAAGACGTGGTCAGTCATATTCTCATTCCTTCTGATTATTCCTTTAAAACAATTCCACAACATGGCTGCATGGTTTTCAGTTACAATATCATAAAATAAACATTATCGTTAAAATTTATGTTAGCAGTCCAGTTCATCAGAAGATGAACCTAATGTTGTAAGTATTATATGCCGTGATAAATTCAATATGGTGTCAATAATCACGAAAATTTAGATAATGTGACTGGAAACTTTCTCATAGCCGTAACTCTTTTTATAATGGCTAAGAGTTCGAATGAAATTTAAATTATTGCATTTATATTTTAGGGACCAAGTGGTCATTGAAATACCCAAGTGGGGCAGGTGCGGAAAGGGGACCACAAATAGAATGAAGTGAGTATAAGGCATTCACCATATATGTCAATTAACTATGGTAACTGTGGTTCTCTGGCTAATATCGTTTTGATACCTTTCTAATATCTTTCCAATTTTTTTCTGGAAAAGGCATATTTGGCGAAGTAAGTAGTATTTTTCTACGTAACTTAGGCTGCATATTTTAACACTAACCGCCTAGGGGATGTCGTTTGCCACCCATGTTCAGTATTATACATTGTGTCCATGATTTAAAGACTGTTTTCCTGTCCAAACATATTTAATCCTGTTCAGATAGTAATGAAGTTGTACTTTATGAAAAGTTCAGAAAACCAACATGATGAACGCTATTGTAATTTGCATTTTAGAATTATCCTCGCCGTCTGATGAGGATATTGATTTGTTAAGGTATGAAAGGCTTTAAAACCCATATTACTTACTTTGACTACAAATAACGCTTTGCTGTTGTAGCTTGTTATCACAGTTTGTAACATAACTTTTGTTTTGCTTCTTAGGCGAACATATCCGGTAAGTTACATTGTTTTATTACATTTATTAAATATTTTCTCCAAAGAATACCTTGATGTTACTTTGTATTCCAAAAACATTGTTGTAACATTATTAACTAAGTATATATATTTTTTATTTTCAGAACTGGTTCGTCGAAAGAAGTAAGTTAATTTGAAATTGTATAACACAAATCTTCAAGGTCCAGGGTCTAATTAAGTACCTGAAGTAAGCTAACGTGTGTGGTTTGCAGCAATTTACTTTCTCTGACTATTAAATTAAGTTGGAACAGACATTTTAATTTAGAAATAGACAACTGCCATAAAATAAAAAGTTGAATATGCTCCTCAGTACTTTACTTGTTGCATTGATTTGTCTGGCTTTCAATCTTCGTTTTATTCATGGGGGAGGAAACTAAAAAAAAGGGAGATATCACTATGTTACGGACGTTTTTTTTTGTTGATAACAATGTGTTATGATGGATGATAATTAAATGCTTGGAACAGTAGAGCATTGAATCTGTGATTTCAGTGCAAATTTGAAAGTTCATCATTAAAAGCCAAGCTGAAAACTTATTTTTATTTTACATCCTGATATTAATGTAGCCCACATGCTGAAAACAAATAGATGTACAACCATAATGAAGAAAACCCTTTTTACATGTGGTGAACAACAACCAGTTGTTAATTCATGGAGTACATAACAAGATTTGCAAGTAAGAACGTGATGTATTTGCAAAAAAAATCTCAGAAAACCAATTATAAATAATACGTAAAATATTTACTTCACACAGCACAGGATGGAGACATAATGTGAAGGAATCTGGTTGAATGTGCCTACTGGGATAGTCGTGTAATCCAACAATATTCATTCTATTCCATGATCACGTATACTGTTTTGATATTGTATGATATATATTTTATTTCGTAGAAATTATTATATAATGTCAATTTTCCTTACAAGCAAAGAACGTAAATCAAAACACATTCCAACATAACAGACTGTAATTTAAATCAAGCCGAAACAAAAACTTCTACTTTCAGATATGCAGTGGGTGTATATTTTCACTACCAAAACATTATTTTTCATTTGTGATTTACGAAAGTCAGTTTTATTACATTAATATAATATATATGACATACTGTGTAAGTATGTGAATACATTTTTTTGAATCAGAGATGTTTATTTTGAATATTTGAATTTAATTTTATAAATTGTGATTTTTTCTTCCCAAATTTGAAATGCTACACATAATATTTTTTAGTAAAGATAGGTTTTTGATTGCTTTTGATAGCTATTTGCTAAAATGTCTACCCCGAAAGGTTTGACAATTTTCTTTTCTTCTTTTGTTAACCTTTATACAAATTTGATTTTATAATTTTGTAAGATGGTTTCATCTGAGTTTAAGCAAGTGTTCTGTTGAATTACATCTGACCTGTGATTTTATGGTTAAAAGGATATGAAGCTTGTCTTCAGCATGAATAATGATCTTATGTTTATTATGACAAAATTGCCTTATAGATTGTTCTGCAAAAGACTATTTCAGTTGTTTAAGGGGAAATATTAGTTGCATTTAGGTCTTATAGTTTTTCGCTATGTCCATAGTAAATTCTAAGTCACTTTTTAGCTCCTTGGCAAAAATTGAGAGAAATCCTATCATTTGACCATGTACATCTTCATTTCATAAGTCGTTTTGAAGTATTGACTTCAAATCTAGCCTGGTTAGTATAGACAGCGTTTTTATCTGAACATCAGCTCGATAGTAGATATACCACTGTAATTGTAATGATACATTTTTCTTGTTTTCAATGTACACACAAATTGATAAAATGTTTGCAACTTTGCGGAAATATATAGTCGCATTTTTGCGAATCGTATTGGCGAAGTAAGTAGTATTTTTCTACGTCACTTAGGCTGCATATTTTCTGATACCTTTCTAATATCTTTCCAATTTTTTTCTGGAAAAGGCGTATTTGGCGAAGTAAGTAGTAAGTGGTTTCCTAAACTGAGTTTCTCAAGTAAGTGATGGAAATTTGAGAGATACGCACACAAGTTATCAAACACAATGCAATATTTATTTCCTGTTACTTAAAAACTGTTTCATTTTTCTTTTGTCGCTTTTTTTTAGATTTGTCAAAGACGCAGTAAGTCATATTCCCATTATTTCTGATTATTCCTTTAAAACAATTCCACAACAAGGCTGCATGGTTTTCAGTTACAATATCATAAAATAAACATTATTGTTAAAATTTATGTTAAGAGTCCAGTTCATCAGAAGATGGACCTAATGTTGTAAGCATTATATACCGTGATATATTCAATATGGTGTCAATAATCACGAAAATTTAGATAATGTGACTGGAAACTTTCTCATAACCGTAATTCTTTTCATAATGGCTAAGAATTCGAATGAAATTGAAATTATTGCAATTATATTTTAGGGACCAAGTGGTCATTGAAATACCCAAGTGGGGCAGGTGCGGAAAGTGGACCGCAAATAGAATGAAGTGCGTTTAGGGCATTCACTATATATGTCAATTAACTATGTTTACTATGGTTCTCTGGCTAATATCTTTTTGATAACTTTCTAATATCTTTCCAATTTTTTCTGGAAAAGGCGTATTTGGTGAAGTAAGTAGTAAAAATTTACGAAATTCCGGGGTACACATTTATTTGCAAAAACAGAGATAATGGTTCGTACGGTGGCGTAGGAGCTTATATAAAAGATGGGATACCGTTTACTAGAAGAACTGATCTCGAGATTGCTGACTTGGAATGCATCTGGCTTGAAATTAAATTTTCTAAAACTAAAAGTTTCCTGCTCAGCATATGGTATCGACCCCCGTCTACATCACAATTTCTACCGAAAAACTTCCATGATCTCCTTCGTGCATCACTAACAAAAGCATCATCAGAAAATAAAGGGACTATATTAACTGGAGACTTTAATATTAATTACCAGAAAAGAATTGACAACAAAGAACTGAAATCGTTGTTCAAGCTTTTGCAATTAAAGCAGATTGTTAAAACTGTAACAAGAGTAACAGACAAATCAATCGTTGATTGATTTAATTTTTACAAACACTCCTTACAACATCACAGATAATAACGTATTTGCTTTTAGTTTCAGTGACCACGACTTAATTGGTTTCAATCGTAAACACAACAGAATGAAATCTACTTCAAAAACTATTCGATATCGTAAGTGCCGCCATTACGACCACTTTAAACTGAAACAAGACCTTGAGAAAGCAGATTGGTCGACGGTTTACAATTCACCTAACATTTCTGATTCACTACAGGTATTCAACCGAATACTCACTGACAACTTTGATCGGCATGCTCCATTCGTCACAAAACGAACAAACCCAAATGTCTCTCCATGGCTGACACAAGAAGTAAAAATTGAAATGAACTACCGTGACGTTCTCCAGAGAAAATTCCGTAAAAACAAATCCACTGAAAACTACGAAAATTTCAAACGCCAGAGAAACAAAGTAAACAATATGATCAAAACAGCAAAGCAAAACTACAATAAAAATCTGCTCACTGAAAACTGCAGTAATTCAACCTCGTTTGGAGAACACTGAAAAATATATTTCCCACAAAACCAATAGGAAAACAAACAAGTACAACCTTCTGAGAAAATGGCGAAGAAATAACTAATAAACAAGCTATCGTAAACGGAAGATATCGAAGATCACTCCACTGTATAAATCAGATTCTAAATCGGAATTTAATAATTACCGTCCAATCTCCGTATTGCTATGCTTATCCAAGATACTTGAACAAATCGTCCATCGTCAATTGTCAAGTTACCTTGAAAAACATTTTTTTTAAAGAGCAGTCAATTTGGTTTTCGTCCACATAGATCAACAGAACTAGCTTGCAATCTTCTACTTGACAATATTAGAAAAAATATGGACAATGGTCTGCCAACTGGAGTTACTTACCTGGATCTGAGCAAAGCTTTCGATGCAGTAAGTCATTCCTACCTACTGTCGAAATTACCATCATATGGAATAACAGGAACTGAACTTATTTGGTT
This sequence comes from Turritopsis dohrnii, assembly GCA_027922465.2. Lineage (NCBI taxonomy): Eukaryota > Metazoa > Cnidaria > Hydrozoa > Anthoathecata > Oceaniidae > Turritopsis > Turritopsis dohrnii. The sequence goes on from BQMF02000167.1 coordinate 792,390, forward strand.
TGAAAACTATCTTTTTCATCGGAAACAGTATGTATTTTATGACGGCTATCTATCCCAAGAATTCTCAGTCCTCAGAGGTGTCCAACAAGGATCAATTCTTGGACCCACATTGTTTTTAATCCACCTAGACGATGTAGACACCTGCTTACACCATTGCAATATCATCAAATATGCCGACGACACTGTGATTTATGTCGAAGGAAAGAACTCAGAGTGCATTCAGGAAAAATTAAATAAAAACATTCTGAGAGTTTACAACTGGCTGACCGACAACGATCTATCTCTAAACCTGAAAAAGGGTAAAACAGAATCAATGATCTTTGGAACTCCACCCCGTTTGAAGAAAGCTTGAAAACTTGAAATTAAAATCAATGGTACGAAAATCAACCAAACTCTTACATATAAATATTTGGGAGTCCACCCGGTTTCTACACTGTCTTTGAATGATCACTTCAACTCTATGTACAAGAAGTGCAGTTCTCGACTTCGTCTACTTTCGAAATTGCGTCCAAATTTGACTGTCGCAGCTGCCAAAATGATCTACACTAGCATTGTCGTTCCAGTATTTACATATTGTGGAACTGTAAATTTAAATCTTGCTAGAACATCGCTTGAGAAGCTAGATCGAATACATGAAAGCGCTATCAATATAATCACCGAAAACAACAACCAACAAGTGAAGTTGACACCAATAATGACATCTATGAAGCACCTTGCTTGCCAAATTGTGAGACGATCTATCACAACTCAGCTACCACCACCAATGCTCAACTACTTTGAAATTCTGTCTCATTCAAAGTCAACAAGAAGTAATAAATATTCGATAAGACTTCCAAAAGTAAAAACCAAAGTGGCCCAAAATGGTTTTTTCTATCAAGGTGTTGTAACATACAATGGACTCCCTAGACAAATATGAACTCAAGAAAACGCAAAATTATTTTTTGAAAGACTAAAAAACTATAGATTTTGATTTTAATTTTAATTTTAATTTAATTGTTTTTAATAAAGAAAGCTATATTTGTATTAAGGCTATATTTTATTTATCAAAAATTTAGTTTTATCTACTTTATCTGTATATATGTGCACTTGAATGTTCTGGGTTCTAACTAAATTTGAAGCTTTGTTTTAACCACTTTTTCTCTCTGATTAGACTATATGTTAAATTCTAATTTTGATTTCTGATTCTACATTTCTATTTTGATTTTCTCGAAGACAGGACTCGTTTGGAAAGCAGTTAACTTACATTTGCAAATATGTATATAAACTGAAACGTACATTTTGCAAAAAGATTTTATAAATAAATAAAATAAATAAATAAATAAATATTTTTCTACGTCACTTAGGTTGCATATTTTAACACTAACCGCCTAGGCGAGGTCGCTCGTCACCCATGTTCAATGTTATGGATTGTGTCGCAGGTCCTTGGATTATTGTATATAAAGCTGCCATGTAAATGAGTTGTTGCTTACATTCTTCCACGCTATCTTTTAGGTATTGTTTCTTTGACGGACGTTTGTCTTTCAAATGTTATGGGAGCATGACTTAGATTGGAATGTTCAGACTTTTCATTTTCATTTATCAAATACCCATGAAAACCAACCTACTAGCTTTACCTGTTTTTTTCTAAAATTAAGATTTTCCAATTTTTCAATTTTTTATATTTGAACTTCATTTTTCTTATTAAAATATTTTCTAAATTTTTTTTCTTGTGTTTTCATAGCGTTTACAAAGAAGAAGAAAAAACGGTAAATCAACTTTGTATTAACTAGATCCATGATTTAAAGACTGTTTTCCTGTCCAAACATCTTTAATCCTGTTCAGATATTATTGAAGTTGTACTTTATGAGAAGTTCAGACAACCAACATGATGAACGCTACTGTAATTTGTATTTTAGAACTGTCGTCATCGTCAGATGAAGACAATAATTTGTTGAGGTATTTTTGAGGCTTCAAAACCCATATTACTTGACAAATAAAGCTCTGGTGTTGTAGCTTGTTATCACAGTTTGTAACATAACTTGTCATTATATTTGAACTTCATTTTTCTTATTAAAATATTTTCTAAATTTTTTTTCTTGTGTTTTCATAGCGTTTACAAAGAAGAAGAAGAAACGGTAAATCAACTTTGTATAAACTAGATCCATGATTTAAAGACTGTTTTCCTGTCCAAACATCTTTAATCCTGTTCAGATATTATTTAAGTTGTACTTTATGAGAAGTTCAGACAACCAACATGATGAACGCTACTGTAATTTGCATTTTAGAATTATCCTCGCCGTCTGATGAGGATATTGATTTGTTGAGGTATAAAAGGCTTTAAAACCAATATTACCCATAATATTTGACTACAAATAACGCTTTGGTGTTGTAGCTTGTTATCACAGTTTTTAACATAACTTTTGTTTTGCTTCTTAGGCGAACATACCCTGTAAGTTACATTGTTTTATTACAAATATTGAATATTTTCTCTAAAGAATACCTTGATGTTACTTTGTATTCCAAAAACATTGTTGTAACATTATTAACTAAGTATATATAAAATAACAGTTTTGAAAATTCAAAATCATTAATTATAAAAAGGAGGCAATAGTCCGTACTTTTTAGTCAAAATGTTGCTCCTGTTAATTTCACTTGCATTAATTTTCTGGTCTGTTAATTCCCTAGAGTAACAATCGTCGATTCTAATAGCACCATGTAATACCAAATATTTCTAAACACCATGTCATCCGATATAAGTCATGTCCATTATAAATTTATTGTTTTGAGGAAAAGAATAACTAGAATAGCTAAGTTATGTATTTCCGAAACGTCTCTCCAAATCTCACGTATTATCTTAACATTATAATAAATTTTTAATTTAAAGTAAACACTTTTGATGCAGATTTTCATTTGTATGTGACACCTTATATGCAGATTGTATCACAATTCTGAAGGTGGGCGAGGCTGCTGAAAAAAAAAAATTTCGCAGATGTTGAAATTACGAATTAGTGATTAATTACAGAGATTCAGAAAACTGTATGCATACATAGTTAGCTATTCTCTTAAGAATAGAGGCTATTTTTTGAAGAGTATTCTTATATGATTTGAAGGCATCCATATTAAAGCCTCGTTAGGTTTTCATCTTTTGGAGTCTTAGGTCTCTACGATCAAGCCTAAAAATGATAAACTAAATATCTCTTCATAAAGTTTTGTAACGCAGTTTTTTTGAGCGATAGCCCAGAACGGTCAAACTGCGCGCACGTCAACAAATACTGCGCGCTTCCCTTCTATTGCGCGCTTCTTCCTTTTACGCGCTCTTGTGTAACTTTACACTGAGCGCTGTCATCAACTATTCTGCGCGCTCTTCATAATACTGCTTGCTTCCCACAATGCTACGACCATATCAAAATTCGTGTTTTCGAATGGTGTGACTAAAGGAAAAATGTGGGATTTTTTAATTAATCCATTTCACAGAATTATGTTTATATCAAGTATGATATAAAGCAAAAATTATTAATATTCAAAATGAGTTCTCGAAATTGAACTTTGTTGTAAAAACGTAGCTCCATTTACAAAACGAGTTAAGTTTGATTTTTGCGTTTTACACTAGTAATCACAACATAGTGAAACACGCGTTGTTTTTTTAATCAAACAAAGTATTTTCAGAGTCATTTTCAATTTCTCTAATACATCGCTTTTTGGTTTCATTTTTTTTCTTTACAAGAGCACAATTGTTCAAAATTAAAAGATACAAAAAGAAATATTTAAGATCTATCCTTCAGCTTCTCAGTAACAGCTTTTTTGGTTTTGTAAATGAAAATCAAACGTAAGTGACTCTGCCACGAAAAATGAACACTGAAAAAAGATGGATAAGTGGATAAAATTTCCCGCGGATTATAATTTTCGTGGTTTTAAATCCACGCGAAATTTCTTGAGGCAATAAAGAAAATGAGGATTAGAAAGGCAAGGGAAAATGATGGAAATATTTTCGATTTTATATTACATAAATAGTTGTTTTGAGAAGATAAAGAAGTAGACCGTCTCAAAATTGTCATCAAAATTTGAATTATTTTTTATTTACCTTTTTTTGTTTATCCACGAAATTAAATTCACTCGAAATTTCATCCACTTAAGGATGCAATAAATTACTCTTGGGATAAGAGAAGCGCGCAACACTCAGTAACACTCCGTGCTGTTCGTAATACAGTGTGTCCCAGAGAATTTCGGTCTGAGATTTTAACAGCTCATAACTTTTCACACAATTTTTACACCATTCTATAGGATTTTATTCATAGATTTTAAAAATATATATTTTGTTATCCAAATCCTTTCAGTTTGGAAACAATTAAGGAATTTACAATGAAAAAATCCAATTATCTTCTTAATGGTTAATTAACACAGCTTTCAATAACAGGTATCAAAGGTCATTATCAAAAACAATATCAAAGTCAAGTGACTGTAAAACACAAGAGTCATTAAAAACAAAACTCAACATGTCCCCCGTTTCTCTTGACACAGCAATTTGCTCTTGTCATAAAGAGTGGCGAATAAAATTTTGATTTTTTCTAAGATTATTTGCTGCATCAACAATTTTACTTCTCAACTATGATAGAATCTGGATCTCAGTGGAGAAAGGTTTTTGTAGCAAATAAAGATTGCTCATACGATGTCAAAATATTTTGTAGAAGACCCGTCTCACAATTTTTAACTTTGTGATGAGATAACTGTGTTCAATAACACCAAGCATGTTCTTAATAAACAAAAGAATAATCACACGTGAAAACTTACTTTTATTAACCATTAAGGAGTTAATGACCGTGACAGTTTAAAGAAATCCTTTTTACTACAAAGGTGTTTAAAATATAGGTTTTTAAAATCCTTGAAAGAAATGCTATCAAATGATGTAAAAATCTGTAAAATCTGATAGATGTGTGAAAGTTATAGCTTGTTAAAATCGCAGACCGAAATTCTTTGAGACACACTGTATTACGAACAGCACGGAGTGTTACGAAGAGTGCGTAGTATAACGAAGAGCGCGTAGATAGGTTGATAGCAGCGCCCAGTGTAAGTTTACACAAGAGCGTGCAGTAAAAAGGAGAAGCGCGCAGTAAAAGCGAAGCGCGCAGTATTTCTTGACGTGTATGCAGTTTGACCCTTCTGGGCCATCGTAGTTTTGTACAAATATTTTCTATGACCTACCTTAACAAAAGTAATTTTACTGGGTAGAAATTAAATTAATCTGAAAAACCAAATTTATTAAAACGTAGATTTTAGGCATTGAGTATATGTTTAGTCAGTTAGTACACTAGGGGGTTAAGACGACACAAGCATTAAAATCCCATAAATAAGTAATAAATTTTACTGCCCCGTAAATAAAGTTCGCGAACAAAATTATTTTGATCAATGGCATAATTAAGATGAGATAGTTGTTTTGTATACTACCGCAACTCAAAATGTCTGACCGATCTGAAAGCTTAAAATACGTTCTACGCCAATTGCAAGTATAAGCGAACATAAAATCTAATACAAACTTTTTTATAAGAACAACAAAATATTTCGTAGTTTTTCACAGCCGCGATTTTGTTATTTTGATTTTGTTTTATTTATAAAAATTTTATAAAAATTTGTTACAAATTTAGATTTAATTTGGAATATATTTTGGAAGTCAAAATCTACTTTAAGTAAATTCCAAATGTATCTTGCAAATTTCTATCATATTTAGTAAGTAGACAGATACTTTGAAAGTTAAAAAAGAGGAAGAATACGTTTAGAGTAGATGGAATACAAACAAAATAAAAATATGAGGTTCTTCGTGCACAAATGCAGTTGAAGATGGACAATAGAAGGCAAGGTGAAAGATTTCAACATTTTAAAAGCTGCTTGGAGAAAGAAAATTATTTTTTCCAAATATCTTTTCAATGTTTTAAGATTCAGGAGACATTTTCATAATTACATGAGTAAGATAACAGACAGCATATACCAATAACAAACCAAATAAGAGTAAAGCATATTAGCTATCAGCCAGCCCAAATGCGTAACTTAAAATTTCGACAAGTCTCTAAGTTGTTTCTTTTATTAGCACCCGGACGGAAAGAAGCTGAAGATTTAGTACATGCATCGAGGGTAGTTGAGTAAAGAATAATATCAAGTCAGCTTAATATGGAGAGTTGCAAGAGGTTTAAAAGTCTTCATATAAATATAACAGAGCGAGTCTTTCTTTCAGGTTATCGCTTTTCGTCCATTTGATAAACATTGTTTTACACCATTTGCCAAACAGGTTCTTTGTTAAGCTTTTGATCATGTTGTTATTTCTCGTTATTGAAGATTGTATTCCAAGAATCTGATGTCAAAATTGAATGATGGTTCTGATATTAGATAACAGAACTATTTCGTTAATTGCTTTAAAACAAGGTCTGCTACCAGATTGTGATGTCTCCTCCGATGAAGTTGCCCAAACTCCGTATACGTGTAATCTTATAACAAATCAAAGTGGAATGATGTTAGCATGTTAGAATGTTCAATAACTTGATTCCAGTTGTTGCTAGAATTCATATAGGTCGGTTCTGGAATGTACCTTACTCGAACATGTTTATTAAATTATTAATAACTCGCTCCATTTCAGTTGAACAATAATTCTACTTTTTTATTATTATTACCTGTACAAGAATAAAGGAAATTAATTGAAATAGCAGTGATGATGAATGAAAGAAGATTCAACAAATCATACATCACAAAATGCAGTGAACGTCAACTGAAAATAGAAATCACAAGGTATCATCTGTATCAATACAGTCGGGTACAACTCAATTTTATATTTACACAAAAAAGTAAGGTACAAGCTTCATTTTCATTTGATATATTAAGGGAAAAAGTTAAAAATAATCAAAGTAATCAAAGTTCTTCGATGCATGCACCTTTATTGCCAAGCACGTCATATATATATTTACTGAGTTTGTTTGCAAGAGCTGTGTATTTCAAACCAATATGATTTACTCTGTTGATGGTATAATACCAGTCCATGTAATTGCAAAGGCGGGAAATGTTGCTTTCCAATGAGCAGTATATTCAATCAAAGATCTGACACAAAGAAGCAGTAAACAGAAAACAGAATTGATAAATTCAGCAAAAGAATGAAAATGGTAGAAAAGAAAAATGTCCCATTGTAAATTGTAGAGATTGTTCTTACTTGGTAACAAAGAAAAGATCTTTAATTTATATTAGGAAAGGTCCAGTCTCTTATTTTCCAGCCAAAATTACATGCATTTAATTTAAGAAAGAAGAGAAAATGGGTAAAGTCAACTTCATGCTTTACAACCGGTGTTTTTTTGTAAAGAAAAATAAGAAAGTTTAGATGTTATATTGGATATTTCAAATAGAATATTATTTCAGTGATCGCCATTTTGACAGTGTCACACTTCATACTTATACTTGCATATGGTCATATTTTGCTAGTGCTTAAAATTCGGCATGTTTAGATTGGTGTTTTAATATGTGGTATTAATAAAACTCCAATCTTTGTTTTTTTTACGTTATATTACAGAGAAGAACCGCATTGCATGTCAGCAAAAGATTTACTAAAGTTTCTTTGCTCAATATTAAATGGATTTTAAAGAATATATACATATTTTAAGGTGAAAACAGAAAATATATAGAAGAAACTTATAATTATCTTGGACTGTGATCATTCTTTTCTAACTAAAAAGAAGTTCTCAACGTTTTGCAAACAGAAGAGTCAAAACAGCTAATTAAGGTAGAAAATACGTTTTTGTTGATATTTTATCACTTAATTGATGAAGGAATAGATATTAATCAAATAGGTCTACATAAAACTGGGACTTTTAGTTACTTATGATACTGATTCAATGTACTTTGGCACTTGAAAATAGATATGTTTTTCGTGTCAGTAAAGCACAGATAAGACTTTCTTATTACTTTCTACGTTTGTTAGCTATCTGTTCTGTCTTTGAACATCAGGTTTTCAAAAATCAAGTTAAAAAAAACGGAGTTATCTGTTCGAATTCATTTTCGGTTTCAAGAAATTATAATTCAAAACATACATGTGTTTTTCGAAGAAACGAGTTTTTTTTTCTACATAAGTTTTTATAAAAAAAACGTACGTCATAAACAGCTCATGCATGTATAATTCTTTTGTTCTCTAATAAATTAAATTGCTGGTGTGTTACAATTAGACCCTATTTACACGAGTTAGTAATTTTAAACATTATTATCGTTTATGCCTGTTTTCCACCAGTAAGATATTTCAAGAAATAACGTTTACAGATTTTTTAAGAACTTTAAGTAAAATTTCGAAAGAATTCTTGTGGCAAGTACCTTTGCTGCTACCGTTTTGCACCATCTGGCTCTTGTTTATATCTTTACTGACGTTCATGGATTCCGTGGCACAGTTGGTTAGTATAGTCAACTGTTAAGCGAAGGGTCGGTGGTTCGACCCCATGTAGATATTCTTAAGTCTTTTTCGAATTTTTGAATATGTCATAAAATATTTCGATCTTGGATTTTTGCGAAAGCAAGAAATACATTACAACCGGCTTTGGTTTTTTTCCTCCGTTTTTTTGTTACTGTCTAAAGCTAGCGGTTTTTACATTAAAGATAAATGTAGTTCTGTGGCGCAGTTGGCTAGTTACTCGTGGTTCGAACCCACTTAGATCGTGTAACATTTTTTTGTCAAATTTCATAAATGCCATAACATTTTTCATTTTTCATGCTTCAACAGATTTTGCAAATCTTTCTGCCCGTAAGGGCATCTTGTTGTTGTTATTATTAGATTTCTGCGAAAGCAAGAAAGTTATTACAACCGGCTTTCGTTTTTTTTGGATTTCTGCAAAGCAAGATATACTTTACGATCGTCTTTGTTTTTTTTTTCATCTTACTGTCCAAACCTAGTCATATTTGTTTCTCCAATTTGATTGGTTCATACAAAAGCCGTCTTAATGTTCATTGGTGCATAAGTCGCCACTATTTCGCAAGGGTGCTAATTATCTTTAGTTAGCGCTAGTTTATTGGCTTGAATTTCCGCCATGTGATCATCCGGGTATTTTTCGACTTACATTTGCACGCCGTTCGCAAAATGGTACACTACAGCGTGACCGAAGAAACTTCCAAAAGTTGATTGATCAATGTTGAAGAGAGAGATTTTAAGATGGCGCCGAGGTTTTCGGACGTGCTGACGCTGATTGTTATAGTTTTTATTATTTTAAATCTCAAAGATTGCTTCCACGAAAAAAAAATTTCAAATCATTTGATCACTGGCATTACTGGTATTGCGAAGGAAGTATTGAAAAAGTCGTTTACTGGAATATGGAGATACAATACAACCAAACCAGCAAATTTACTAAGCAAAACTTTGTTTTGTTTACTTTTGATAAGTTGTGGAGACATCGAACAATGTCCTAGCCCTGATTATTGTTTAACTCTGAGAGATATTTGTACAACGAGAGTTTTAAAGATAGCGCATTTAAATACTCAGGGTTTATCAACATCGCATACTGGTATTTGTGACTTACTGAAACGAAATCCAGAAATTGATATTTTAACTTTGTCGGAGACCCATCTAACGTCAAACTTATATGACACGAACGAACTGTACAAGATAACCGGGTATGATTTTGTCAGAAGGGATAGAACAACTGGAGCAGGTGGAGGAGTTGCGATGTATGTTAAAGTCGGTTTAAATTGGAAGAGAAGGGAGGATTTGGAACGGAATGACTTAGAAAGTTTATGGATCGAAATTTTTATCAAGAAACCAAAAAGTGTTCTCATGACGTCACTGTATCGTCCACCAAACGGCTCAAAGTATCTTCAAACAAATTTTACCGAGAGTTTGAATGAGCAATTGTTTGCGACAGTAAAGGAATCAAAAGAAGTTATCATCCTTGGGGACCTCAACACCGATTATCTTAAAAAGCAAGACGATGATAACATTAAGCAATCACTAACTATAAATGGTTTTAAACAAGTAATTACTAAACCAACTCGCGTCACAATGAACACGTCCACATTAATCGACATCATAGCAACTAACAAGAGTGAGAATATAAGTAAAGCTGATGTTATTCCTTTGTCGCTAAGTGACCACGATATGGTAATCTGTGTTCGGAAATTAAATTATATTCGCTACACTGAGAAATATACTACAACCCGTAACTATTCAAAGTACAACCCAGTTGACTTACAAAATGAACTAAGAAACACAGATTTTACACCTGTTATGAGTTCTACGAATGTCAATGAGGCTGTAAAGTTATTTACGAATATTCTGACAACGGTTTTCAATAAATACGCCCCACTAGTGAAGAAGCGTTTAAAAGGAAAGCCTACACCATGGTTAGATATCAATATAAAACAAGATATGAACCGTCGTGATAAAATCTTACTCAAGGCTAGAAAATCGAAATCGAATGAACATTGGAACCTCTACAAAAAGCTCAGGAATTTCTGCAACAATCGACTGAGAACTGCCAGAAAGAACTATTATCGAAATATTCTAAGTGAACATCACTTGAATCCCCGTAACTTCTGGAAGTCAATCAAGAAAATATTCCCTGTGAAAGTTAAGAATTCGTCTTCCCAAGAGCAAAATGAATGTACGGCTAGAACATTTGCAGAATTTTTTGCAACAGCAGTCACCAACTTGAAAAAGTCATGCTTCTTACTCGCAGACCTAGTTTGGAAAGTGCCAAAGTATTATGCTGCAAGAACAACCGCAAAGTTTAAGCTTGGGTACGTTTCAGTATTATTTGTGCAAAAAGAATTGAAATCTTTGAAAAGAAACAAATCTGCCGGGGTCGATAATTTACCACTAGGGCTGTTAAAAGACGCAGCTGAAGAAATCTCTAAACCATTGGCTCGTATAATTAACTTATCGATACAAACATCCACGATACCTGCAGCTTAGAAAGTTGCAAAGGTGACACCTGTTCATAAATCTGGAAACGTAAACGATGAGGCTAATTACCGACCGATTTCCGTTCTACCTACAATGTCGAAAATCCTAGAAAAGGCTATATGCAACCAACTAAAAGCCTATCTCGAACATAACAAGCTCATATCGAATCAACAGTTCGGCTACCGATCGGGACGATCAACAGATATAGCTGCAACTTTATTCTTAGACGACGTCAGAAGAGGAATCGAAAATGGCAACTATGTGGGAGCAGTGTTCATGGATTTAAGTCGAGCTTTCGACACTTTAAGTCATTCGACAATGATAGCGAAACTAAAAACGTATGGTGTATGTGAAGATGAGATAGTATTATTAAATGACTACCTTTTTAACAGAAGACAAATTGTTCAAATAGGCAACCAATTATCACCTGATTTCCCAGTGACAAGTGGAGTACCACAAGGGTCGTTGCTCGGGCCTCTTCTATTCTTATCATATTTTAATGACTTTCCTGATGCAGTCAAATGGTCAAAAGTTATGACGTACGCAGATGATACGGTGTTGTAATTTGCACACAAAGACGTAGCTACCATTGAAAAACGTTTAAGCCAAGATCTCCTGCTGGTTTCCAACTATCTTGAAGAATCTCAGCTTGTTATCAATCTCAAGAAGGGTAAAACTGAGTCCATGCTTTTTGCTACATCACAAAAGCTCTCTAAACATAGCGACCCTTTCCAAGTCAAGTATCGAGATACTGTCATAAATAATACGACAACCTACGAATATCTAGGAAATCTTATTGATCCGGCAGTAAAAATGAACGCAAACTTCGAGAAACAACGTAAAAAAGCATCCAGCCGAATTCGTTTATTGCAGAAGGTTCGTGAATACCTTACAGTTAAAGCAGCTGAAAAGATTTACAACATGATGATTGCACCGATATTAACGTACTCCTGCTTGATTAAGCTTCAGTTAACACGAACTCAAATCTCGTGTTTGAAAATCGATAGAGGACCGTGCCTCGCTAATAATTTATAAGGAATGCAAAGCCAAGAAAGTTCCTTCTGTGATTCATCGACGAAATTCGAAAGCCTGTAAAATGGTGTACAAGTGTTTGAGTGGTGATGTATGTAGTCCAATGAAAAACTACTTTGAACTAAATAAACATAACCTACGAACAAGAAATCAGAATTCACTCTTGAAATTACCGAAACTCAAGCTGGAGTTAGGTAGACAAACATTCCTCTATTCTGGGGCGAAATTGTATAACGATCTTCCGATTTCTTAAAGAAAGGAAGGTGATTTTATTTGTTTTAAGAGAGCTCTGAATTCTCACAATTTCTAATTATTTCATTATTTTTAATTGGTTTGTTTTCGTGGTGCATTTCATGTGATTCATATTCAGGAAATGTCACTGAAATTACATTTAGATCTTCCTAGTGATTTATGGAAGGTAGTAGATTTTTTCTTTTTCTAGCGAGCTTTTGTTTGTGGCTTTTACGACATTTTTCGTTTGCTTCTTTTCAGATACCTCTCCAATCCCCCATTTATATTAACTTTATTTCACATTTATCTTACATAACAGGTCCCACATTGATAGCAGTTTTATATAGATGTAAATATGTAAATACTGAAGTGATGTACCTGTTTTTAAACATTGTGAATAATAATAATAATAATAGATTTACAGTTCCAAGACCGAGGGTAGAGGGTAGAAATTTATGATTATCTTACAAAGATTCTACTGTGTTCATTCTTTTTTAAAAACAAGTTCTCAATGTTTTATAAAAACAGTGTGTCAAAAAGGAAAGGTTTTTATTTTTTTGAAAATGTCTGGTATTCTTTTAAGCTTTTCTAAATACAAAAGCTCGTTTGTTTCATTTGTGGGCTGTAATGCCTTTTAAGTTCTGGATACGTACAGCTCAGCTCAGTTTCCTCTTCAGCTCCAACAACAAGAATATCTGTCTAACCTCTGCCTGCATCATTTTATGTTTGATATTTCTCTAGCTATGTTAGCATATTTACTTTGTATAGTTCTTGGCTGTATTATTATGCCCTTAATTAGGAATGGGACTCCCTACTTACGATAGCAAATAGGAAACTTATCTTGACTGTATTTAAATTTCAACTGCTTTCAGTTATGTTTGCTAATTTAAATAACACATTCACATAATCCAAATCTTTGTTTCCTTTTTTCTGTTTGGGAAGTCTTTTCGTTATTAGGAAGATTGACCGTATATTGAAAGACTTACGTAATCACTGTGATATCTTACAGCATCTATTTAAATTTATTGTTTTTTTGTTCATTAAGTTTATTGGCAGTTAACGTAAGTTTCATATTGTGTCAGCTATGCTTTAATAATTTGCTGGGGTGTATGCGTAATTAAAAATTTAATGTTTTTTTAAGTTTCTAAGTTTTTAAGTACATCGGAGTAAAAGTGAGGTCTGTGTGAGTTTTTTCAGCAAGCCTTTAGCTGATCCTAGCTGATCCTAACTTACCCTAGCTTCCTAGCTTATCCTAGATAATCTTAGCTGACCAAGCAAGGTTTTAGGCAAACTTGAAAAATACAAAAATTTATCGAAGTGGCTCATAATTAAACTTTTTAAAAGGTAAAATGTTTAAATGCTTCGTAGCTAGCTTAGGTAGATACGTAGTTAATTTAAAACATAGTATTTCCGATAAATTTTTTAATTTGTTTATATTTTTTTCGAAAAAGTTTTTTTCTTTCGTTCTTATACATAAATTCTTTTTTTTTTACACTGTCATATAAATCGCGTATCCATGGTTACGATTCGCACCTTTCTTTTCTTTGTTTGTAATAGCTTATGTTGTTTTTAGTTAAGCCCTATTCACACTTTTTAAAGGTATTTTTGTCTTATCTATTTTTGATCTACAGTATATAATATGTTTGTTTTCAAGAAAAAGCTATTTTCATTTTGATACTTAGAGTTTCATTCATTAAGCAATCGTCTCTCCATAACCATAAAAGTAGTTGCCCCCGCAGCGAGCGTAAGCGAGCGAGGAGGCATAGTAGTTTCACGAGATAGGCGAATGTCAGTTTCCGATTTTGTTCATCATCATCATCATCATCATCATCATCCTCCAACTTTCGTGTTGACGTTACACGGTGGAATACAATTATTAGCTGACTTTGCTTTTTTTCCGTTTCAAAGCATGGTACTGTAAGTGGGAGAGACAGAATGTTTTTTCGTATCTCTTTCCTAATTTATTATTTTATTATACTATGTTATTTAGGAAGATCGTATGCTAAAATTTCTTAGACGTTTTTCGTGTTACTTTTGTGTTGTTTTAGTGAAGTGAACGACAAGGATTTTGAAGCACAGCTTGAAATCTGAAATTTTGCCAACCATACATTTCATTTTTGTATATATGTTTCAGCTCTAAATATTTCATTCAATAAACTTTGTTCAACGCACTAATTTTTGGCAAAGATTTTAATTGGATTTCTGTGTATGCAAGAAAGCTATGTTACAAATTGTCTTTTTTCGTGTTTTTCTATTTTAACTGTCCACCTCGCGCCAAACCTAATCATACTAGTGTGTGATCATGATCAGTAAAAGCTTTCTACATTTTCTTGTTGTTTTTTTTATAAACATTGGCTACTTTTTGTTTTGAATCAAAGTTTAAAACGCAGATTTCTAATGGATTTTTTGCTTTGATTTTTTTTTAAAAAAGTTTGTTTTTTTTCTTTTGGCTCTTACAGAATTTTTTTAACAAATCTTGTTTTGATTATAAAATACGTATCCATGGTTTCAGTTCATACATTTCTTTTGTTTGTAGCAAATACTTTCTGATATTACTTGTTAAGCCTTTATTACACTTTTTGAAAGGTATATTAGCACCAATAAAAAAAAGTTATCCTAAAGAAAGTTTAGTTCAATTACAACGTAAGTGAAAAACCGTGAAGACCATCCGTCAAGGAGTTTTCAAATCGGATCTCCCATTTCGAAATGATCATGCTCGCAATTCTTCTTGTTTTTATTGTGTTTAGTTTATACAATGTTAACAAAAGTTTAAATGTATATATTTGTTTCTGTGTAAAGACTTGCAAAAACATTCACCAGGATTTTTTTGAGTTTTCGGACAAAAATTTGTTTTTGTTTCCGTTGTATAGCTTGCAATGTATAGCTTGCTGTGTGTACACATTGGAATGCTTGAGCGCGGGGGCATTTTTTAGCTAAAGCTACATGCTAGTAAAAAATCTTGTTAACGTTTGTGTGTAAAGTGTTCAAAATGCTCAACAGGAAAGAGGAGCTTTAATATTTTTTGGATCTATAGTATGTATCATTGATGCTTTCATAGATTTCTAGGGTTTCATGCTTCAGCTGGTTTTGCAGAAATCCTTATGCCTGCAAGGGCATCTTGTTGGATTTCTGCGTAAGCAAGAAAGCCTTTACGATCGTCTTTGTTTTTCTTTGTTTTTTTTTTTCATCTTACTGTCCAAACCTAGCGATTTTTTCCGCCGTCTTAATTTTCATTGGTGCATAAAGCGCCACTTTTACGAAAGGGTGCTAATAAACTTTAATAACGCTTAGTTTATTGGCTTGATTATTTCCGCCATGTGATCATCCGGGTATTTTTCGACTTTACATTTGTACGCCGTTCGCATAATGGTATACCACAGCGTGACCGAAGAAACTTTAAATTTCCAAAAGTAAGAAGATTTGCACTTCCAAAACCGAAAGTAAAGGGTAGAAATTTATAATTATCTTGCAATGATTCTACTAAGTTCATTCTTTTCTAAAAACAAGTTCTCAATGTTTTGTGAAAACAGTGTGTGCAGCTTTTATGTTTTGCAAAATGTCTGCGATTCTTTTATAAGCCTTTCTAGATGCAAAATACTGTTTGTTTCATGTGTGGGCTTAGTGCATTTTAAGCTCTGGATACATACAGCTCAGCTCAGTTTCCTCTTCAGCTCCAACAACATACAAGGAATGTCTTGTTACCCTCTGTCTGTCGCTGTGTATCTCATTATGTTTGATGTTTCTCTAGCTATTTTTTAGCCTATTATATACTTGTATAGTTCTTGGCTGTATTATCAATGTCCTGAATTAGGAATGGGGACTTACTATTTAAGATAGCAAATTGAAACTTACCTTGATTGTCTGTAAATTCTAAATATTGGACATCTTTTAGCGCAAATTTCTGTTTTCAGTTATATATGATTGCTAATTTTGGTAGCTAAGTTTAGGTCATATTTTTCATAATCCTAATCTTTGTTTACTTTTTGTGTTTGGGAAGTCTTTTCGTAATTAGGAAGATTGACCGTACATACGTAATCACTGTGATATCTGAAAGCATATCGATGTTATTTTGTTCATTAAGTTTATTAGAAGTTAATGTAAGGTTCGTATTGTGTCAGTTATGCTTTCATGATGCCCTGGCGTGTATACGTAATTAAAAATTTATTGTATTTTAAGTTTCTGAATAAATTTTTATAATCTTTTCATGAAATTTAGTTCTGATGCATGCTTTTAAAATAAAAAGATGGCAATGACATATTGTTACTCAAATTAAAGCACAAATTTCTGTTTTCAGTTATGTATGTTGATTTTGTATGTATATAGATGTATTTCGTATCATTAAAATCTATACAATGACTTACGTGCATACTCATTGTCTTATCTAAATTGATCACTGAATCCTTAATATCATTTCGTACCAACAAAATAAAGAACATGTCATTCAGATAAAGTTTTGCATAGTGACAATTATGTTTTTTCCAGATTTTTTGGGAGTACGTGATCAGAAATTTAATTGCGGATTAAACTTTTCTTAAATTTCAAGAATTTCATAGTCTCTTTTTTCATACTTCAGCTGATTTTGCAGAAATCCTTATGCCTGCAAGGGCATCTTGTTTTTTTCGTTTTTTTCTTACTGTCCAAACTTAGAGGTTTTTTGAAATTTCGTGCGTGCACTTACATGAAACCAAAGCACCATGCATGGCATGTCAGCGATATATTTACAAAAGTTTCTTTGATCAATATTAAATATATTTGAAGACATATTTTAAGTTAAAAACATATTTTAATTTAAAAAAGAAAATTTGTAGAAGAAACTAATAACTATCTTGGACTGTGATCATCCTTTCTTACTAAGGGGCTGTTTATATGGAAGCCGAGCCAGCCTGTTTGCAGGGCTAGCCCTTTAGCCGAGATCTCGACTTCATGGTAATTTAAAAGTAATTAAGAATTTTGTTTATATGAACAGGAGGGCTGGCCCGCTTGCCGAGATCTCGGCTATTTTACCCGAGATCTCGGCAAGCGGGCTGAAAAAAATCCCATGTAAACAGTCTCAGGTGAGCCAGCCCGGCAAACGGGCTAGCCTCGTTACAAATACACAGATTTTGATTGGCTTAAAATTTGCAAATCTTTCTTTCTGACGGTTAAATTTTCCCGCTTGGTTTGCATGAAAAAGAGGTCCGCCCGTTTGCAGGGCCAGCCCGCTTCAAATAAACAGAAAAAATTTCCAGCCCGGCTAAAGGGCTAGCCCTGCAAACGGGCTGGCTTGGCTTCCATATAAACAGCCCCTAAAAAGAAATTCTCATCGTATTGTAAACAGAAGTCAAAATAGCTTTATAATACAATAACGAAATACATGTGTTTCCGTGGCGCAGTTGGCTAGTGGACTTGTCTGATAACTGAAAGGTCGGTGGTTCGAGCCCACCTAGGTCGTTCAACATTTTCTGTCGAATTTTACATATTTCATTTTTCATACTTCAAAAGATTTTGTCATGATCTTGGTTTTGGCCATCCACAATTTAGAATTGTGCATTGTATGCATTCCAATGTTTTTCTTTTACTAAGCTACATACATTACAAACTACAAAATAAAAACTACCCATTTACTTTAAAGGCGATAGAAAGAGCATATTTTCACGAAGTCCATTGTTTAGCGATCCGATCCGGTCCGCAGACAATTATCCGAAGTAGATATTTGCCTTAAAATAGTCAGATGTTGCTTCAAGCTATCCAAAATATTTTATTGGCGCTTACTCAGTTATTAGCTTCAAGAAAATGAATCATAAGAGTGAGCTTTGGAATCACATATTTTCAATATCATACATCATACCAAATATAACACTATTTCTTTAAATTTCATGCACCTCTTATTACATCTGATGTAATGGTGATTAGAAAGAACTGTGATGATACATAGCTCCAGATTTCAATTTCAAACAATATTGCACCCTATTCTCTAAAATAGTCAACGGATAATGCGCGTTGAGTATTAAAATTGTCCCTGTTTGTTTTTTTTTGTTTTTTGTTGTTTTTTCGGACAATTTGAGCCTCACCCTAATATAATTTATCTCCTTAACAATTCACACCGTTTGTGGTCTGTTAATTTCACATAGAATATAAATATTTCTTGTCAGCCTTGGTCTTCTGCATAAGTTTAAGCTGCAAGTTCTCATACCAACAGAGACGTTTCACGTGTTTTTTATGATTCATCAACCTGCTTAGAAGAAAGTAAATCTTTTGAATTGAAATTAAGTTTAATATTGCTTGAAAGTTTGGGGAAAACCTTTTGTGCTTGCCTTACTTTATATGATCAACATGACCTTTTTAAAAGGCTCGTAACTTAAGGAGCTGTTTTGTGGGGTTTACAGTGTTTCGAACAATAGGAAATAAGATTGGATTGAAGTGAGATTGGAATTAAAATCAAAATGGAAAACGAAAATGAACTAAAGATTGGCAATTAAACAATTTGACAAATCGAAATATTCTCATATATAACTGCTGAATCGTTTTTCTTATGCCTTTTATATATAATATTCCCTTACCTTAAATTCTCGAAAACCCTTTTCCCTTTTCCCTTTTCCCTTCAGTGAAAAGCTCTCGTTACAAAATTTGTAAATACCGCAGTGCTTAGGATGGCGTTAACCATAATAAGTTGTCTTAATTGTGTAAATAAGTAAATAGTGCAAAAGCTTTTTCAAGTAGAACTTCATAAATTCTTATTATACATGATTTAAAATTTCCTATTTACTATTTATATATTTCCCCATAGGGCGAAATATAAGTTAAAACCAGCATTTTCCTTCTTCTTCTTCTTCTTCTTCTTCTTCTTCTTCTTCTTCTTCTTCTTCTTCTTCTTCTTCTTCTCCTTCTCCGTTCACTTTTATAGTCGCGGTTCAGTATTAAATTTTTGCCTACCCAAAGTAGATAAGAACAAAGGCTAGCCTACAACACGCCAGTGCAGATGAGCAGTGAAAGATTTTTGCTTTTTTTCTGCTAGGTTTAAAACGATTCAATAGAAGAAACGTTAGATGATGGAAATGGATCGTTTTAGTTCAGTGTTGTCTTAAAAAGCTTTGTAAAAACTTTTAAATGAACGTGTAAAATGCTTCGAACATTAACCCATTGAAGCTGTGGTTTCAGTGCAAAGGTGAAATTTCATTATCAATATCATATATTTTCTTTTGCAAAATTTAATATACTGTCAGTTTTCCTGTACGAACAACGAACGTAAATCAAAACACAATACAAATTACAGTCTGTAGATTAAATCAAGCCGGAACACCAACTTCTACTTTCAGCTATGCAGTGACTTGGTTATGGATATGTATTTTCACTACCAAAGTTTGTTTTTTTTTTCATTTGGGATTTATATATGAAGGTCATTTTTTTCGCAAAATAAACAATGAGTGTGAACATATTTTTTTGAACAGAGATGTTTATTCTGAATTCTTGAATTTAGTTTTATAAATTTTCACTTTAAGCCCATCTGTTTTTTGAAAATAACTATTCTGCGCTAATTTGAAATGTTACACGTAATATTTGTTAGAGATTTTGATTGCTTTTCATAGTTATTTGCTTATATGTCTACCCGAAAGTATACTGCGGTATCACAATTAGGTTTAACAATTTTCTTTTCTTCTTTTGTACAGAAAACCTGTATACAAATTTGATTGTATAGTGGTGTTAGATAGTTTTGTGGGAGTTACAAAAGGCAAGTGTTCTGTTAAATCAAATTGTTTACCCTTATTTTATGGTATAAAGGATAGGAAACTTGTCAAGCTTCTGCAACAATAAAGATCATACATACATTATGATGAAATTGTCTTACACATTGATGGGGTTGTTGATATGCAGTTGTTTAAGGGAAAATATTAGTCGCAGTTAGGTCTTAATTTTTAGGTACGTGTTCATAGTAACTTCTCAGTCACTTTATAACTCCTCAGCAAGTAAGTTTTTTTGTGGTATTTAATTTAATCTGAGTATCAGGTTAGCGGTAGTTATACTGTAATTATTTAATGATACATTTTTCTCATGGTTATCAATGTACACACAATTGATAAAATGCTTGCAACTTTGGGGAAATATATCTTTTTAATATTTAAGATTTATATTGATAATTTTATCAGCACAATTTATTTTTATACACTGTCACCTTTTGATTATGCGTATAAGTACTTTGGGAATTATAAAAGTTGGTGAATACTATGTTTGATAAGTTTGTGCATTGATAGTCTTTGTCATAACCATTACGATTCAGCACAATTAAAAACTAGAAATTTCTTTATGACTTGTGGATAATCTTTAATTTTTGCTCTTAAAAGAATAAAGAATTCGGTTTCTTATCAGTTTAAGCAACGTTTCTTTTTTTCTCTGGTGGACTACCATTGAACTTCTTTAACTGTCTTCAACTACAGATTTACACGGGCTTAAACCAAATTGACCAAAATTCACTACCCCCTATGAAATTGGAGCAGATCATCGACTTAACCTTCGTTGTTTGCTAATTACGTGATTCATTCAATCATCACTTAAATCTTCCCAGTAAGGAATAGCGTTATAAAGTATTGTGGTCATCTGTGAATTGCAGGGTTTTCCTTTAAGAATCTATAGAAATAATGGATTCTTTTGATCAATCTTATGTATTCGTTGATTATAAATTACAGATTTGACTTAATAACAAGGACAAGTATGCATTATGTTAAAATAGTTCCTGTATTTTCCACGGACCGACTAAATTGAAAACATTTCCACCGTAGATAATAGAAAGTTCGAACTGCTTATGCCTTATTCTCCTGTTTAACTGAGCTCATACGTACGTATATTTTGAAGTCATTAGATTTTATATTTTAAATTACTACTTCAAATTTGTGTAGAGTGATTTTTGTAAGAAATTTAAAAACGGTTTTTGAATAATGTTTCATGTTTTGTATTGAACATTCTCAGTGACATAGTTGTAATTTACTTAAGATTTTTACTGAGTTGATTAGAGTTGATTGAGCTCCTTATTTCGACTCTATAGCGTTTACTCCGAAACCACCGAAAACACTTTATCACAAAGGATTTATAAGAGGTTTTAAAGAATGTACTGTCATCAGTATCACTTGTGATGAAGGTGATAATCACAGGACTATTTCACTTTTGATAAGTTTATCAGAAATGATTTATGATTAGTCGCAATTTTTATTTTTCATTCTTTAAAGGATTGGTAATTTCATTCTTAAATTCTTTTACTATTCATTGAAGCTGTGATTTCAGAGCAACGGCCAAAGTTCATCAACGAAGAAATAGGGGGCGAATTTGTGCTCTAATTTCGAATGGGGATGGATAAAACTTTACAATATCAGAAATTATTGCAATATAACGAAAAGATAAGTCCAGAAGGTAGCATGACCTTCGTATGTTAATTCTGTTGAAAATGAATTTCAATAATGAAACTTAAGTTAGTGCGTGGATCTCTCAAAATACCATTTGTTGTAATTTGTTGTAAAAGAGAAAATCATTTAAGGCTTTTAAAACAATAATAAAAAAAAAAATAAAGCTTACCAGCTGCAACAATTCTTTAAATTCTGATTTGTTCTTCTTTCTCAGTCTACTTCTTTTCAAATCCTTTTTGTCACATCCTGGAATAAATTTTATACATGATATCAGCGTACACTTGCCAACCTCAAAACAAATGCTGTCAATTTTTTTCTCTTACCTTTTCAGATGGCTTTTAAATTTTCCAAACATAGTATTTTTTTCTGTTTCGTTAGTAATTATTGATCTTCAATGATTATTTAACCTGAAAATGTTGACAATATTGGAATTAAAGAAGTCATACAATCACGCTAAGATCTCACACTAAATATATTATTGGAATAAAGCGAACAAGATGCCCTACCGGGCAGAAGTATTCCTGCAGATGACTGTAAGACTTTCTAGAAAGATTTCAGAAAGAACTGATATTAGTTCACGCTTTAAAAAGAATGCATAATGCAGAATGATGTTGCGGTATTTTACATTTTACCTTTTAACAACGATAACAATTAAACTATGCTGTCTCATATAAAACTTCAGTCTTGCTTCAATTTAGAGATGTTTTAAAAAAGATGTTAATTCAAAGTTGTATTCCCTAAAGAATCTTCAAGAAGTAATTAAGTAATAAAAAGAAAAGTCTGTGCTTAAAAAGTAATAACTTCGAATTCATTTAATTACATTCCCGAGAGCATCATAAAAGTTAAGAGACTTTGAAAAATTTTGCCGGAGATCAATTTTAAAAAGGAACACCGTCTGTTTTAAAATCCATTAGAGAACACTCTTCCGTGGACGTTTCAAAATACTCCTTTTAAAACTATACAGTATGAAAATCCTTATGTTGTTTGTACCTGAACTTCATAATGAAAACTTTTACTTGGCCTTGCGAAATAATAAAAATATCTGTGTTTCCATTCTTATTGTCAGCTTGATAGTATACAAATTTTAAGAATCATACAATATTTTAAATTCGACTAGTCAATTAAAAAAGTGTTCATCTATTGATTAATAAAATGGGTATAAGCTGATGAGGAAGATAAGCTGTGCTTCAAGATTCCAGAGCTTAAAAACAGGGTAGCTTATCTAGGAACATGAATTAAAAAATTGTATTACATTTTGAAAGACTAATAGAAACCTTACGCATTTTTTTAAATCGATGTAAGCATACCCTATTTGTCAAGAATGACTACTAAGAATATTAGTTTCACGTAGATTATCAGCTTGGATCATAAATGTTCTTGATTCTTTTAAGTTTTACAGCCGTACTACAACCTCTTCTATATCCATTTATTCAATAAAGAAACTTTCACAGATCTACGCATGCTTCTTCGCTTCCATTTTTAAAACAACTACGGAAAACGTAAGAACGTTGCATAAGACTCACATGAAACAACATTTCTACCTGGCATCTGCGATTTAGCCATATGTTAATTATTCCTTTCACTAGAGCTTATATTTTACACTTTTAGAGTCTTTTCAAGCAAAGTACTTGTATACAATGAATATAGTGTGAGTTTAGACTGTTAAATCATAAAAAGAATGTAAGTTGGGAACATTAATGATTTGAGTGGCTATTTCCCATCGACAAAAATTGGTCTAGGTTTGGACAGTGAAAAAAAAAAAAAAAAAAAAAAACACGAACGGTTTCAAAGTATTGCTTGCTTACGCAGGAATACAAAAACTCTTGTCATTTTTGGGAGGAGATGTAATTATAAATTTCAAGAAAGTTTTTTCACATACTTACATATTTTTAGATTTTGAGTTTGTTCACTTCACAATGATCTCAGAGAAGTATTTCTCATAATGCATGCGTAATTTGTATTCGTATTTGACTGCACGCCTTATTGCTCCTATTCTTAATCTGTTATCAAATGTGCAATTTGGGAGATCACTGTCACGTGTTTCTTTGAAAACGTTTTTGTATGTTTGTCGATTCGCCGAGTTTAAAGGCTGTTTTACACTAGCGAGAATTTGTTTCTTTTGTAGTAGTAGAATTTTCGGCTGCAAGTTCATGGTTTGATTGTTTGAAGAAAAACATCATGAACTTTGAAAAAACCTTAGTTACACCTTTGCAAGCGGTGCACAGAAGTAGCCTTCAACGTTATGGCTTTTCTTGACACAACGTAACAGAACAATTGCACTCACTGAATTACAAGCTTTTTAGTCCTCAAATTTGTTATCTTTATGAAAACTAAGTAGAAGAGTTATGAAATTCTGTGTGTTTATAGAGCAATCCTTCTTCATCACATAGATAATAAAGAAGTTTCCAATGCATTTTCTGATCATACATAGAAGTATTTGGTAGCAGATGGAAACCATGGTCAACCATACTAGACGCATAACGAACCCCCGATATAGCGAACTCTCGATTTAATGAACTCAAAGTAATAAATGCTATAGAACAAAGCTACAATCTGTAAGGCAATCTATAATTTAAGAAGGTGAAGTGTATACGATGATTAAATCAAGATAAAAGGGGCAATTATCTCCATAACAGATAAGTAAATAGCACTGCAGAAAATTGCGGAGGGTAAAAAGTACAAACAAGAGCATCGCAGAAGAATATGGCGTAAAGAAAAATACTGTTTCGACTTGGGTAGCAAAACAAGAGAAAAATCACAGAAGCTTATAAATCAGGCCAAGTAAATTTAAAATAAATCAACGGGATCATTATCAAAGAAAAGCGATCTCACTTTCCAAAAGCCTCGATCTACAGTGGCGGATCTAGAAGTATGTCGAAATTTGTGTAGGAGAACATTAACAGAATTTGTGAATTCAATTTATATTACATATGGGATTATTTGAACGCTTGTCTTTTATGGTTAGATTGCTAACACTCTCCTACACAAATTTCGACATACCTCTAGATCTGCGATACCACTGAATCTGGCTGATTTTAAAGCCTATGGCTTTCTTGACGAATGGAAGCAAAGATATGCACGATACCAGATTTCTGGTTCAAAACTTCAGGTTTAAGGTAGTTTCTGTAAAAGATTCAGCACATCATAAACTCGTAAATTTTTGAATAGACCTTTCCCGAATTTCACTTTAAACTCTGAACTGTGACCGAGTTTCATATCTAACCTCGTTTTTATGCGATTCATTGTTCCACTGATATCATTTCTTTATAACTTAACAATAGTCTCTATTATTGCCAAATCCTTATCCAATAATTAGAAGCTGCTTAAATATTAAAAGCGAGGTTAGACATGACAACCCCTATTTCAGAACAAAATCATGTTTTACATGCAGAAGATTTAATGCAGAAACAAATGGCAATACAACAAAGTAGTATATTGTATACGCAGAATATAAGTAACTTTAGTGTAAAAAAGCGATACATAATACAGAACACAAAACCAGACATGGAATAACATTACAAAATATGAATTGAAAATAAATCGATACCTTCCAACTGTGCTTCTTTCGTGCGGAACTTACATTGGACAGCAACCATTAATGAATTTTTGAAATGATATCTAGTCTGTTCTTCCCAAAACCATCAACATCATGATAAATACCACGAGTTTCATTTCTTTAACGGTTTACGTGAATTTTTATTATTAATCTTACCTAAAAAATATTTCAATTGTATAAAAATGAAAAGAAAGATAATCATGCTATGACATGGTTGAAATAAAAAACAAAACAAAAATCAAAAAGAAATAGGTAGGTTCCCATTTTTAATTAAAAACACAAATTCAATGACATAATTTGTAAAGCTTTATAGATTGGAAAGTCTATAAAAGCAACCAATACTGTGAGTCAAAACATTAAAATAATAAAAATAATTGAAACAATGCCATAATTTAATACCGAAAAGATAAAAAGTAACAGATAAAAACATAATGCCAAACTTAAATACCCAGTCATAGTACATAATCAATTACAAAACACAAAAGATTGTGTAATTATGACAAAATATAAGAATCCATCAAGCAATGCAAATGCTTCTTTTGTTTGTAGCACAGTCATATCACATTGTACAGCAATAATTAATGAAATTTTGAAATATAATCCATTCTTCTCTTAACTAACCCTTGCAACATCATAATTTAACCATGTGCTTCATTTCTTTAATGGTTTATATACACTTCTTTTCTGACCTAAATGAAAAAGATTTCCACGAAGAACAGCTGCTACAATCTACACTGCAACAACCATATTGAAGGAAACAAAAGCAAAAGACATAAATGACAGACAGGCAAAGAGACAAACAAACAAACACCGTCAATAAAATATACAGGAAAATTTAAATAAAAGGCAGACATGGCTGAGAGGAGATAAGACTGCACAACACGTTCTCCATTTCCACAGTCATGAGAACCATTTTTAATTGATCTGTTAATAAATAAAACTAGCCGCAAAGGCGGCGTCGCTCGCCGCCCATGTGCACCTCCTCTGTGTGTCACCCCGGAGACCCCAATAAACCTCATATTTCCTGAAAAATGGCTCGTACAACTTGTGTTCAGCCACAGGCAGATTCGAAATCAAATATCAAATATCAGTTAAACAATGGTTCCAAAAAAACCCAAATTTCATGATGTGTTACTTATTTGTTTTTTAAAACAATCGTTGATCAGTACAACAATACACTCAAAACGTATTAGCTTTTGTTTTAAAAAAGTTACGCGCTCTAACATGGGTGCTATCAAACAGGGGGAAAATGGTTTCTCTTCTTAAAAAGGTCCCACGGGAGGAGAGATAAAAGGCACGTGCTAAATGAATAAATAGAATAAAAAAACATTCGATCAGAACGCTTAACAATTAAAAGAAGAAATTAATTTATTAAAAGAAAATCAAAAAAAAAACAACATTTTGTTTTGATATGATACTCTTATTTTACCTATCGGTTTTTAAACATTTTGATTGCTCGTAAAAAAATGTTCACCCGTCCCAGACAGTCAGGCAAGCGTTAAGATACACTGGCAAACCGAACATGCTACCATGTTCTGCCACTGCTGCTTTTTGTCCAAAATGTTTAATCAGTTAGTTTCTTTGTATTTAGTTGATGTATTGTTTTCAAAGCCAAGTCAACGTGGACTATAAAACTAACAATAATAATAAAAACAAAACGTTATTCCTATTAGTTCATCAGCCAAAAAAAGTCACGTTCGATTGGGGTTGCAATGTATTTTTTGCTTGGAACTCATGTCGCACACACAAAAAAAAATAATTTCGCTCACAACTTAATCTACCATTTTGCGTAACAGACAAACGGAGAATCGGCTATTAATATATAGACTTCTTTGCCACTAATGGTGCGCGTAACCCAAACAAATTTTTACTGCCACCACCACCCCACCCCCTTCGTTGCTCCATCTCCTCTTCGCTTTCATCCAGCTTTCATCCAAAGGATTGAATTACCTTGACTCTTACACTCCCACATTAATAATTCAAAACAAACTTAAAATTTAAATTAAAACATTCCTTACCGTGTAAATGAACATCTTTTTGTTCTGCATTTCTGCACTTTCTTCTGTATAGCGATATTTGATAACAAAAACATAAACAAACATTTAAAGTACGTTTCAAATGAAGTTGCACAGTTTTTATAAATGCTTGGCGAATTTGAAGATTATGAGATATTTTAAAAATTCTTTTTGCGCTTTGTCAAGCTTAAAAGCACTTTTTCATGATATAAAAAAAATTGTAACAATAATGAAAATGGAAGAAGAAAGACGAAGATGAAAAAAACAAGCTTTTTATAGAAAAGTGCAAAACAGCTCAATTTTTTGCGAGACAAACTTCAAACTTTGATCGTTCAAAAGGCGAAATAATTTTTCAACTTCATTTGAAACGTACTTTAAATACATACATAACTTACCCAGCCGGCAAAAAGACGTTTTAAAAACGTCTTAAAGACGTCTTGGAAGACGTACTAAATCCGTCTTAAACTGGTCGGATTTGCCGTTTAGAAAACGTCTTTTCAAGACGTCTTTAAGACGTTTTTAAAAACCATTTTTAGACGTTTAAAACTTCTTTAAGAAGTTTAGGAAACGTCTTTCCAAGACGACGTCTATAAAACGTTGTAAAAGACGTTTTCTAAACGGACAAATCAGACTAGTTTAAGACAGATTTAAGACAACTTTTTCTAACGCTTTAAGGACGTCTTCATTTTATCTGCTAAAAACGTTTTTAAAACCACTTCAAGATGTGTTTTCAGGTGCGTTTCTCCTTGGGTAACAGAAGACTCATAATTAGTTTTTAAATGTCTTAATGTTTCAGTAATAATGAATAAAAGAATAAAGAAACAAGATTCGCAAAAATGCGACCATATATTTCCCCAAAGTTGCGAAAACTTTGCCAATTATTGTGTGTACATTTGATAACCATGAGAAAAATGCATGATTAAATAATTACAATATAACTACCATCAACCTGATACTCAACCTGAAAATGTTGTCCTTACTAATCAGGGTGGAATTGAATTTTATACCACAAAGAAACTTATTTTGGACATCTATGAAATGAAGATGTTCATGGTCAAATGATAAGGTTGGTCATATAATTTTTGCTGAGGAGTTACAAAGGGAGAAGTTACTATATGGACACTTATCTAAAAGACCTAAATGCGACTAATATTTCCCCTAAAACAACTGCATATATAATCATCAATGTTTAAAAGAATTTCATCATAACAAATGTATGATCTTTATTGTTGCAGAAGCTTGACATCCTTAATACTACAAAATCATGGTAAACAATGTAATTCAACAAAACACTTGTTTTTTGTAACAATAAAACTATGTGCAACATTATACAATCAAATTTGTATACAGGTTGTTTACTGTACAAAAGAAGAAAAGAAAATTGTTAAACATAATTTCAATAGCTATAGTATAATACTTTGGGTAGACATTATAAAAAATAATGTCTACTAAATATTATGGACAGAAGAGTTATTTTCAAAAACAAGATGGGCTTAAAATGACAATTTATAAAACTAAATTCAACAAAAAACGTCTCTGTTTTAAAAAAAATATGTTCACACTCATTGTTTATTACAGGTTTTTTTTTTATAAGAGAAATTTTTATAAGAAAATGAGACTCAAATACTTCAAAACCTTAAGAAAATCTTAAGAAAATACCGAGCCTCAGTTTTCCAGAAATCAAATTTTTTGAAAGGTTTTTAGGTCATATTGAGTTTCGGTAGGGAAAAAACGCTTAACTTTGGTATGCTGACGTCATTCTAAAGGATATAATCTCAAGTAACATAAGTTTCATAAAACAGCGAAAGTGAAAAGAATTCCGCAGGAAATCGTATTGCTATTCGGAGGAAAAAGTGATTTTTTTCTCCAAAATTGATGTTTCTCTACTGCTTATGATTAAAGCAAAGTCTTAACAATGAAATTCAGAGCGGAAAAGTTAAGAAAATATTAAGAAAATCTCAGTCTCGTTTGGTCAAAAACCTTAAGAAAGTCGAGGCTCGGGCCAAAAAGTGACTTTCTTATAAAAAAATCCGTGTATGTGATAAAAATGACCTTCCTAAGTCCCAAACGAAAAAAAACAACAGAGTTTGGTAGTGAAAATACACATCCATAACTAAACCACTACATAGCTGAAAGCAGAAGTTCGTGTTCTGGCTTGATTTAATTTATAGACTGTCATGTTGAATTGTGTTTTGATTTATGTTCCCTGTTCGTAAGGAAAATTGACAGTATATATTATCTATATATTAATAGCCGATTCTCTGTTTGTCTGTTTGTTTGTAAGTCACGCAAAACGGTAGATTGAGTTGTGAGCGAAATTATTTCTTTTTTTGTGTTCGACGTGAGTTCGAAGCAAATACATTGCAACCCCAATCGAACGTGACTTTTTTTGGCTGATGAACTAATAGGAATAACGTTTCGTTTTTATTATTTTGTTAGTTTTATATTCCACGTTGACTTTGCTTTGAAAACAGTACATCAACTAAATACAAAGAAACTAACTGATTAAACATTTTGGACAAAAAGCAGCGGTGGCAGAACGTGGCAGCATATGTTCGGTTTGCCACTAACTCTTGCCTGACTGTCTGAGACGGGTGAACTTTTTTTTTGATTAATCAAAATGTTTAAAAACCGATAGGTAAAAAAAGAGTATCATATCAAAACAAAATTTTTATTTTTTTTTTATTATTGCTTTTCTTTTAATAAATTAATTTCTTCTTTTAATTGTTAAGCGTTCTGATCGAACGTTTTTTTATTCGATTTATTCATTTAGCACGTGCCTTTTTTTCTCTCCTCCCGTGTGATCTTTTTAAAAAGAGAAACCATTTCCCCCTTATGTTTGATAGCACCCATGTTAGAGCGCGTAACTTTTTTAAAACAAAAGCTAATAAAAAGTTGAAGTTTTCTCTCTCTACGTTTTCAGAGTATTGTTACACTGATAAAAGATTGGTTTTATCAGAGGTTGTGACTTCGAATATGCTTCTGGTTGAACACAAGTTGTGTACGAGCCGTTTATAAGGAAATTTGACGTTTATTAATACAGTGATACAGAGAGGGTGGACATGGGCGGCGAGCGACGCCGCCTTGGCGGCTAGTCTATATATTAATAGCCGATTCTCTGTCTGTTTGTTTGTCTGTCACGCAAAATGGTAGATTAAGTTGTGAGCGAAATTATTTCTTTTTTTGTGTGCGACGAGAGTTCGAAGCAAATACATTGCAACCCCAATCGAACGTGACGTTTTTTGGCTGATGAACTAATAGGAATAACGTTTTGTTTTTATCATTATTGTTAGTTTTATATTCCACGTTGACTTGGCTTTGAAAACAGTGCATCAACTAAATACAAAGAAACTAACTGATTAAACATTTTGGACAAAAAACAGCAGTGGCAGAACGTGGTAGCATCTCGGTTTGCCAGTGTATCCTAACGTATCCTTGCCTGACTGTCTGAGACGGGTGAACTTTTTTTTCGAGTAATCAAAATGTATACCTATAGGTAAAAAAAGAGTATCATAAAACAAAATATTTTTTTTTGCTTTTGTCATAATAGTGTTGTCTTTAATCGATTTCTTTTAATCTATTTTATTTTATATCAGATCGAACGTTTCTTTTATTCACTTGATTCTTTTAGCACGTGCCTTTTCTGCTCTCCTCCCGTGTGATCTTTTTAAGAAGAGAAACCATTTCCCCCTTACGTTTGATAGCACCCATGTTAGAGCGCGTAACTTTTTTAAAACAAAAGTTAATAAAAAGTTGAAGTTTTCTCTCTCTACGTTTTGAGTGTATTGTTACACTGATAAAAGATTGGTTTTACCAGAGGTTGTGTCTTCGAATCTGCTTCTGGTTGTACGAGCCGTTAAGGAAATTTGACGTTTATTGATACAGTGATACAAAGCAGGTGGACATGGGCGGCGAGCGACGCCGCCTTGGCGGCTAGTCTATATATTAATAGCCGATTCTCTGTCTGTCTGTCTGTCTGTCTGTTTGTTTGTCTGTCACGCAAAATGGTAGATTGAGTTGTGAGCGAAATTATTTCTTTTTTTGTGTGCGACGTGAGTTCGAAGCAAATACATTGCAACCCCAATCGAACGTGACTTTTTTTGGCTGATGAACTAATAGGAATAACGTTTTGTTTTTATCATTATTGTTAGTTTTATATTCCACGTTGACTTGGCTTTGAAAACAGTACATCAACTAAATACAAAGAAACTAACTGATTAAACATTTTGGACAAAAAGCAGCAGTGGCAGAACGTGGCAGCATGTGCGATTTGCCACTATCTCTTGCCTGACTGTTTGACACGGGTGAACTTTTTTTTTGAGCAATCAAAATGTTTAAAAACCGATAGGTAAAAAAAGAGTATTATATCAAAACAAAATGTGTTTTTTTTTTTTTTTGCTTTTCTTTTAACAAATTAATTTCTTCTTTTAATTGTTAAGCGTTCTGATCGAACGTGTTTTATTCTATTTATTGAATTAGCACGTGCCTTTTTTCTCTCCTCCGTCGTGATGTTTTTAAGAAGGGAAACTATTTCTTCCTTACGTTTGATAGCACCCATGTTAGAGTGGGTAACTTTTTTAAAACAAAAGCTAATAAAAAGTTGAAGTTTTCTCTCTCTACATTTTGAGTGTATTGTTACACTGATAAAAGATTGGTTTTATCAGAGGTTGTGACTTCGAATATGCTTCTGGTTGAACACAAGTTGTACGAGCCGTTTATAAGGAAATTTGACGTTTATTGATACAGTGATACAGAACATGTGAACATCGGCGGCGAGCGACGCCGCCTTGGCGGCTAGTCTATATATTAATAGCCGATTTTCCGTCTGTTTGTTTGTCTGTCACGCAAAATGGTAGATTAAGTTGTGAGCGAAATTATTTCTTTTTTTGTGTGCGACGTGAGTTCGAAGCAAATACATTGCAACCCCAATCGAACGTGACTTTTTTTGGCTGGTGAACTAATAGAAATAACGTTTTGTTTTTATCATTATTGTTAGTTTTATATTCCACGTTGACTTGGCTTTGAAAACAGTACATCAACTAAATACAAAGAAAGTAACTGATTAAACATTTTGGACAAAAAACAGCAGTGGCAGAACGTGGCAGCATCTCGGTTTGCCAGTGTATCCTAACGTATCTTTGCTTGACTGTCTGAGACGGGTGAACTTTTTTTTCGAGTAATCAAAATGTTTAAAAACCTATAGGTAAAAAAAAGAGTATCATAAAACAAAATATTTTTTTTTGCTTTTGTCATAATAGTTGTCTTTAATCGATTTCTATTAACCTATTTTATTTTATATCAGATCGAACGTTTCTTTTATTCACTTGATTCATTTAGCACGTGCCTTTTCTTCTCTCCTCCCGTGTGATCTTTTTAAGAAGAGAAACCTATTTATAAGGAAATTTGACGTTTATTGATACAGTGATACAGAGCAGGTGGACATGGGCGGCGAGCAACGCCGCCTTGGCGGCTTGCATATTTATAAATTTTGCAAAATAAAATATGATATACAGCATCAAAATAGTATACATGAAAAATAGACTTCATTCATAGTAAATTATGTTTCTGTTGTTGGATTAAACAACTATCCTGGGAATTACACTCGACCAGAGATTCTTTCAGGTTATTATGTGTCTCAATCTTCTGTGTATTAAAATAATATACGTAATTGGTTTTCTGAACTTTATATTGCATATACGACATAACTTATTAACTTGCTGTTTTTGAATTAACATAACTGGTTGAACTGGTTGTTCTCCATATGAAAAAAGTGTTTCCTTCTTATGGTTGTGTACATCGTGCTTTCATTCAGTTCAGTTGGGCTACATTATATCAGGATCATACTAAATAAATCTTCATCCTGGTTATTGATAATGAATTTTCACCTTTGCACTGAAATCATAGTTTCAATGGTTTGTTGTTCCAAGCATTTAATTACCAATCATCATCATAAACACATCATTGTTATCAACAAAAACAAAACATCATCGATATCAATGTTTTTCTGTTTTTTACACGTTCATGCTAAAGTTTTTACAACTTTTTAAGAAATAAAAGGATTTATTTCCATCATTTCAACGTTTCATCGATTGAATCATTTTAAAAGTTAGCAGAAAAAAGCAGAAATCTTCCAAAGCCCATCTGCACTGACTGAAAAGATGGCGTCCTACTTTACTGAGTTCAATACTGAACCGAGGCTATAAAAGTGAACGGAGAAGGAGAAGGAAGAGAAGGAAACTCCCGGTTTTAACATATATTTCGCCCTATGGGGAAATATATAATAAATAGGAAAACTGATGATAAAATCTTCTTATTCAAATATTTACATGTAGTTTCATAACACTGCCAAAGTTTAAAGCTGGTCATTATCAAAAAATATTCCTTAAACCTAATTATAGTCTCTCATAAAATATAAAGGTATAAAAACGACTCTTGAAAAAAGGCTAGCTAAATCGAAGTAATGTTCAAATTTTAGAAATTGTCATGGGTTGGAACTGTTTCTTGTTTGATTTTACTGCAACTAAAACTCGAAATGCGACAGAAACTCTTTGAAACCAAAAGGACATGCAAATAAAAATGGTGATTTTTCAATTGGCAGGAGCAGCTGTTGCTGTCATGTTTTTCTTCAAACATCATCGAAGTGTATATGACAGAACAACAAACTCATAACAAGCACAAAAATTAAATATAAGTGCAAGAAACACAGGAATAACATAGATAATGATGTATTTATATCTTTATATCTTCAATATAAAAACAAATATGATAGACAAACTTTTCCAAAAACTCGTTATTGTGCTCGTTATTGGGTAAAATAAAATAATCTAAAGTATCTTAATCAAAGTAAAATGTCTAAACTGTAAATGTCTAAACTAAACTTTGCATCCATCATAGTAAAACAACCATCATTTTAAGAAATTCAACTTTTCGTACAAATTCAAAGTTCTGAATGGATAAAAAATATTTCATGCGTTTGAAAATTTGTTATAAAATTTTGGCAATGTCATTCTGGATGGTTTCTACTTATTGGTAGTGTATGGTGGCCGAGAGCCGCCAAGTAGAAAAGTTAAATAAGACTATCATTAGACGATTTTGTGCAGGCTCAGACATGGAACATTGACAGCTTACTTTTAGCTTATTTTCCTGCAACTGATGATTTTATTTCCTGGGCAACTGTTTTTTTAAGCAGAGTTCACTGATTTCATGTATTTTTGATTGGATATCATGTCCTCTTTCATAAATTTTGGGACAAGGATCAATTTTTTCCAACTTGGTGCATGCGATAAATCTTGTAAACCGCAACTGCCGGTTTGAATTTTTAGGACTTACTCTACTGCAAGGCTATATCACTTGCATTTTGGATGCATATTTCATTTATATTCATCTATAACACTTTTATATCAAAAGTTATGAGTCACTGTTTGAAAAAGTGGAAACTTCATGATTTTGCGCGGTCTAGAAGTTTTTTGAGTTTTTCTTCAAAGTTGGCCATCCATAATATAACATTGAGACAAAATTGTCAGTTTAGATTTGTATATTCATTTAGTATATTGTAAAAGCTTTTAAGGAAAAGAAAAATGAAGGAAAATGTGTTTCTCTACCTACTTCAGTCGCAATTTAAAAAAACATCACTTTTTTCCAGTTTTTCGCATAATTTTCGACAATTGTCACTATAATTGATGACGTCAGCAAAAATAAGATCTATTTTTGAAATTTCTTTTTATATATATTTGTTTCCTGTATTTTGAAGTATTGCTGTATTAAATTTCATGGCAAAAGAATAATCCTATCAGGAATTATACAGGGGGGCACAAGCCCCCCTTATGGGTTTGAGGGAGCCAAAAAGCCCACAGTAGGTATGGTTAAAGTATCTATCTTAATTTAAAGTAGTTGAAATTGGCGGACCTCGGCTTTTATATCAACTTTGCTTTGAAATTTTTGAAAACTGACAAGAAGCAAAGCGGACATTGTTGTTGTTGCAGGACGTGGTAGGAACAACGGCTGTTCTTCAGCGGGAACAGCGTGGGGAGCGCGCAGAGTGAAGATCTTGAAAGTGTTTGTTGCGCTGTTGTGTGATGTTGGTTTAAGTTGAATAGTACTTCAAAATCTTTGAGTATAATTATCATGGCTGCAAGAGCGGATGTACCTAACATATGCTCTCTTTTTTTTGCGTCTTTCATTTTTTTCGTGTTAGAGTGAATGAGTAGAAAAGAGTGGGCTTAGATCTAGGCTAACAAAAGATAACAAATTTAGGAAAAAAATAGCTGTTTTTGTTTCTGTGTTATTTACTAAAACTTAGTTGTTTTTAGTCGTTGATATTTTATAAATATATGTCAGATTGGAAGTCTAATTTACTGTTAAAAGACATACTTGTGAGGTATGTATCACAGAGGCTTAAAAGAAGTGAAATTCTGAGTTTTGTTACGAGAGATTTCCCTCAATTTTGCTGGAGCATGCGATCATTGGAAAGGAGACTTAACTACTTTGAAATAAAATACATTGATTATGAAGTCTCTGCTAATGATGCGCAATTTGCTATAGAGTCTAAATTAGAAGGTGCTGGAGCTCAGATAAGGTACCGTGCTATGACAAACGGAATAAGGCAAAGTCATGGACTCAATGTAGGCTTAGTTTACAACTTGATATATGAAGCTAACCCCGATATGGTTAAAAATCGGACACCTGGATTCAACAAAAATAAAAATAAAGAACAGTTTGTTTCAGAAGGAGTAAATTTGTTTCATTCATTAGATGCCCACGATAGCTAATGGGGTACCAAAACTCAACTACCCCATTGCTGTCTATGGTTGCATCGATACAGCAAGTCGAAATATTTTATGGCTGAAATGCTGGACATCGAACAGTTATCCATTAAGGAACCTGAGCAGATGTCCATAATATGGACTTTATAAGTTTTAAGAAAAGATAATTATGAAAAGTGGTTCATTTTGAGTTGTCTTTTATGCTTTTACCAAATTAATAAGAGCAAAAATGTAACGAAAAATCACTTTCATAAATTTTGAACAATCATGACATCATGGACCTTTTGGGGCAAAAAAAATTGTTTTTTTTTTGGGAGGGCTGGATGGGATAAGCTGCCAAAATTTGATTTTTGTCTGGGTTCATTTTTACATGGTTTATCAACAAAAGCCTAAATTTCTCTTATCTAGCCCATGTTGCTGAGTTTTTCAAGGGTAATTCATTCAAAGATACAAGGCATATAAATAATGCTGCTCTTTTTATAGATTGAAAGATGGTGGAGGGAATTCCATGACCGTTTGGAAAATTTCTTTAAAAAGATTTAAATGAATTAAACAATGATGGTGATTATGAACCTACCAACTCTCAGCATAGTTGAGGGTAGTAATATGTATGATAATATGATTATTGCATAGCTATGTTCAGCAAATTCATGTGCAACATATCCATAATCTTTTTAGAAATTTATTGGCATTTATTATGATACCACTAATTCAAAGAGAACTTGACATCTTTAAAGATACTGTCTGGAATACACACAGGATTCGCTGCCAAAAAAATACATTACTTCCGAGTGGAGTTCCGAACCATATGTATGACTTTCCTAATGAGTATGGGCTTGAACAATGTGGTATGTATTTTCCATACACAAACGACTCTTTTCTCAGTGTGCTCTTTTAACTTCCTTTTACTACTTCCACAGAAGAATGAAATTAACAACTTGAAAGTGTTACATCATTATTTTCCTGTCTATAGGATTGTATATGTTGCTTTTTTGCAGGACATTTTCAAAAGAAGAAACCAAAGAAGGTGCAATCAACTCTGGTCTTCTGGTAGCTGGCCAAGATTTTCTACCCAATGATATACGCACGACATATGAAATGCTGATACCGAAACCGGCAGAAATCTCCTTAAAGCACTTTAAAACCGCATATTTGTATTTAAAGCAAAACTTTTGATTAAACCTATTTTGTCTATTCTATCTATATATTAATAGCTGATTTGCCGTCTGTCTGTCTGTCTGTCTGTCTGTTTGTTTGTTTGTTTGTTTGTTTGTTTGTTTGTTTGTTTTACTGAAAGTCACGCAAAATGGTAGATTAAGTTATGAGAGTAAATACTTTATTTTATTTTGTGCGACGTCAGTGTTAAACCATGAGACCCTAATCGAATGCGGCGTTTAGGGAAAATTATCTCCGTAACGAATAGGGATAACTGACGTTTTTTGAGGTCCGCGATACAGGCGATAGGGTGACGAGAAATTTGGGTATAATTTTTTTTGGGGACGGGTCTATAACGTCATCAAAATTTTTGATCGACGATAGAGAGCTTAGGCAACTGTGATTCTACGGCGGCGTTGTAAACCAGGTGATTGTGAAATTCAAGGAGATCATGAAATAATGCACTGTGTTGCAGATACCAATCCGCCGTGTACATTCTACGACGGGAAAGTAATGAATTTACCGTAGCCGTAGAACATACGCAGGTGCTCATTACGTAGAGAACACTATTGTGAAGTCATCATACGTAATTGATTAGTACCCAAGAAAAAAATCGAAGAAAAATGTAAACAAAACATTTCGCTAATTTCAATTCACATTTCTCAATGATATTCAATGTTTGCTTTCATGATAATAATTACCTGGTTCTCATTCAGTTGCCGATAAAAGATACAACAGTTATTTCAAAATTAAATACAAGTAGAAACCGTCTGCTATAATTCTATTTTAAGCTGTTCGACAGGATTGCCATTGCAATCCCTTGGGAATAATGTTTGTCATTATTTTCAAAAAGATTTATTTTCAATAAGGGAAAGTTTTAAACAAACAGCTTTTGGTGGAACCTATTGAAGATCTAGACTGCAAATAGCATATATTTTTGTCAAGATCTTGGAGTGCCGCATAACACTCTTGGGAAATTTGTTAAATGTTTAAATATGCCTTCATGGTACCCATGAGAAAAACATTAGGAAGATCTTTTGTTTTTGCATTGCATTGCATCTTCATGTTCAAAAAAATTCGAAGACACTCTGACTGTTCATGTATATAAACATTCGATATGAACTCTTAAGAACAAATGATAAATCACGGTTTGGTATTTTGATATTTGGACTATTGTGTAAGGTTTGATAGCATTGTAAATAAAAAAATTCTAAGATAATACATCGTTCATCAGTAACTGCTTCATATTTGTTAAGCAATAAACTTTGTTGCAGAGAAAAGACTTTGGCTGGATCAGCCACCATATTTGTTTGTTTTTTGTTATTGTTTGTTTGCGTAAGCATTTCACAATGACGGAGGCAGCAATATGAAGTAAATTCGATGTCAAAATCAAATCGTCGTTTCTTCATTCCGAATCATCGTGTCATTGCGCCAAACTGCCGACTCATCGAGCCGGATCAGCAAGTCTTCGAGACTAGTTGCATATCTTCTTGTCGGACCTTCACGTCGGACCTTCGCGTCGGACCTCGCGTCGAACCCTTGTGTCGAATCTTCGGGTCAAACCTTCGTGTCAAACCTTCTGGTCTTACTATTCCAGGGCAAACTTTCAGGATCAGACACATGGTTGTGTAAAAGTAAGCATTTCCGTCCAAATAGCACAGCACCTCGTGCCTACCTGAATGAACCAAGATGACAGCCAAAAACAGCAGTCAAGTGAAGGAAGCGCTTGAAAAAAGTATCAGATACTTAACAGAAATAACAAATACACTATCAGAAGAATGCTCCACAAATACCAGCACAGCTGCTGCTGTTGCTGATTTTCAAAACTGTTTTCCTGGCTTACATGGGATCAGACCTGGTAAGGAAAACTTTCTTTTGAGACACGTGTTGTGTTTGTGACTCTTCTGGGTAGTGCTGCTATGGTGTTGTAGTGTGTGAGAAAGGTGATGACATTAAGATGTAATTTGAATTTTGATTCAAATGTGTAAACTGAAATTAGGTAGTCCCCATAAGTTTAAACATTTTATTTTCATTTTATTTCAATGTGTTTTTTATCTTTTATTCATCATAGGAGCAAGAAATTTGCAAAAGCACCTTCAAAGAGGAACGAATTCTTATGTTACTGTTACCAGAAATACTCAAAATGGAGTAACATCATCAACATTTGTCCCTGCAAATACATGGACCAAGCAATTTTATTGCCTTGGTCAAGTAAATGATCGAAGGACACCAGATAAGCAACAAGATGGAGTTCTAACAGAAGCTGGACTAGGATTGAAGAAGGTTAAATTCATGGACAAAAACGATGATCATGAATATGTAGTCAATGTTTTATGCCAATATTATCCGCAGTTAAAAAGCCAGAATGTAGCTTTATGTTTTGGAAACCTCCTTCTGGTGGTGGAGGGTCACGACCATTGCTATCATTAGCATGTGGTGAGGATGGCTATTCTATCGCAAGCCTTAAATCACAAGCTAGATCTGGAACAATATATATTACTCCAATGCAAACAGATTTGGTCCTCAAACCTTCTGAATCAGCAGAAAAGTCTCACATAAGAAGTTTAGCCCAAGCTGAATGTAATTTATGCATGAAAAAGATTCCACTCCATCAATTTGCTCAACATTATGAACACTGTAGTGACACTCTTGAACAACAAAGTAATAACATACTTCATACCATATTTCCAAAGTTACCTATTACCAGGATAAATAAAGTTTTATCCTTACGTGGTTCAGCTGAAGTTGCAGCATCTGCAATTTTGGATAACTCTACTTTGGAAGATCCTAGTTTGGGGTTTGGAGACTTGGTGACAGTTCAAGATGAAAATGAATTCATATCACACTACCAGTCCAAAATTATGAAGGGTGATGAAGTAAGCATACAAGTTGACTGACATGAAATTCGGCGCTCAATGTTGTCATTCTATAAAAGGAGACCAACTGAAGACCTGTTTAAGGAGTTAATTGTAAACTTTTCTAATGTAAGAAGCCCTTTTTCATGTATTAGATAAGCCTAGGAATGTCTAATTGTCTAATTCTAGTTTGTTCTTCTTATTAAGAAAACTGGTGAGAGCAAGTCAATTGATGGTGGTGCTATCAAAGTCGAGTATTTCTCTTTGGCATTCAAAGTTTTAAGGGACAGGCTATTAGAAGAAGGGTCGATTGACACAAAGTTTATTCCTACACGAATTGGTTCTGCTTGAAATCTACTAAATTTTAATATCCTGGGCACCATAATAATAGGCCACTCACTACTTCAAGGTGGC
This sequence comes from Turritopsis dohrnii, assembly GCA_027922465.2. NCBI lineage: Eukaryota > Metazoa > Cnidaria > Hydrozoa > Anthoathecata > Oceaniidae > Turritopsis > Turritopsis dohrnii. Next base: position 832,666 of record BQMF02000167.1, read on the forward strand.
CTAGTATTCAATCATTTTCAAAATTGGATTTGGTATTATTTGATATCAGATGGAGATGATTGTCGAGATTATGTCATAAAAGAATGTATTCCTGTGAACGCAGGTACATCGACTTTGTTGACTCTAATTTATGCAATTGATTTATGCTCTACCCAGGTAGATCTTAACAACTTGCTCGATCAACCAGAAAACATGGAGAGAATAAATTCAACACAGTGGCTCCCAACAGAGGAAATTGTTTTAAGAAATAAATTTCAACTTGTTAATGAGTTAATTTTTGATGAAGTTGTTAGACGACGAGAGCAAAGAAGGACTGACAACTGTTGGACTCTTTCATTTGATGTGTAAGTTCAAGAATATTGCAAAATCTATTTTTGCTAAATTGCAACTCTTGGACAATCAAAAGCTATTTCTGAAAGCTGTAGCAGAAGCAAAAAGCAAAACTTCAGATGATGTTGAATTAAAAGTGTTGGAATGGTTTCAGGAATATCTTTCAACATGTAACCAATCAAATTTAGAAAAATTGATGCAGTTTTGCACTAGCAAAAAGAATATATATGTTTGGGATAACATTTCGCCAATTTGTGTAAAATTTTTAATTGATACTGAAGATGAGTGTTTCATTAAAGCAGTTGCCTGTCTGTCAATATTAGAACTACCAACAGTGCACCAAACAAAGGAAACATTCACTAAATATATCGACTTAGCTCTATCTGTTGAGGGTGTTGGATTTGGAGCAGATTATTAAAAGTTGAACTTGTTCAGACTTACTTTATTAGTTTTGATTTTATTTCTATGATGTTTTGTTCACTCACTGAAGTGGATTCATATTGTAAAATTACTAAAAGATACTTTTAAGTATATACATTTTATATGTCTTTATGTACAGCCTTTAGTTCTTATGTTTTGCCATTAACACAGTACTAAAGACTATAATTATGATTTTACCTACTCTTAGATATAAACCTCTTACGTTTTTTTAAACCTCTACATACAGTGCATGATTTTCATTTTTCTGGTATTCCTGGTAAACCTTGCTTTATCATGTTATTAGATGTGTATTTTGAATGAAGTCACTCAAGTTTATAAATAGGAAGTTTCTAAGTCCTTGTCTTAGGATAAGGATTTTTATGTGTTATTAGGATTTCGACTTTTTATGTGTCTTCTGTACAAATTTGGCAAAAGCCATCTAAAAAAGATATAACTACATTATATAAACCATTACTTATCGAATCTCAGTTGATTTTTTTTCGATAAATATCATGTTGTTTGAGAATCATGCAGTGGGAGTTCTTCTGTTAAATTCTTTTATTTATTTCTTTGAATAGCATTTTACAGGATAACTGCAAACTTCTGGAAAACTGAAAACTATGGAGTTCGAAGTTAACAGTTGTCTAGGCTTTGTGTTGAAGAGTAAGATTTTTATATTCCTATTGTAATTATTAGAGCTTTTTATGTTGTGTATGAAATTTTAGACATTAAAAAAGTTTGTTGTGGTCTTAAAAAATCAAATTTTCCTTTCTGCTATAAACTACTAGTTCGTTGGAAATAGGTTTTTATATTCATTTCAACTTTTCATTCATTCCAACGGTTCAATTTCCGCGCAGTTTACTTTGGCATTGCCATTGCGTGTAAAGTAGTAGGAATAGAAATTAGTATAAGTATAAAGGATTTCATTTAGAATGTGTTCAGCTACTGAACAGACAAAAGAAGTATTCTACAGGCACATTACTTCGAGTGTTCAAATACTGATCAGGCGGTTGCAAGATTCTCGTGGTGAAGAAAACATGATTGATTATGTTCGACTACAAATTGAGAAACTTAGTCACCTTGTTTCTGTTGCTGCTCTTGTATATCCATTGGACAATGTTGGTGATTTATTGCAACGTGCATATAATTCTTTACCTAAAACTGGTGAAGATGCTCCATTGACATTTCAATACACGGGTATCTCAGGCAGACCAAAAATTAAAGTTGATGAAAACGCGATAATCTTGCTTATGGAGTATTGGCTGTCATACAGTAAAATCGCAAAATATCTTGGCGTATCCAAGTCAACCATACAAAGAAGAGGAAGAGAATTGAAATTGGAACCAAGAAAATTGTGCAATTTGACAGATGATGAATTGGCAGTTGTTGTGTCGGACATTCTTAATGAATTTCCAAACACAGGAATACGTCGTATGAAAGGATTTCTTTTAGCTAAAGGTTTAAATGTACAGTGGGACAGAGTGCGGAATATATTATTTAAAGTTGATCCAGATAGCATTATCAACAGATCGTTGTACTCGTCTATAGTGGTGCGAAGAATTTATTCTGTTCCTGGGCCACTGGCATTATGGTATATAGACGGAAATCATAAACTAATACGTTACGGTTTTATAGTTCATGGTGGAATTGATGGCTAATCACGGTGTATTATGTTTTTGAGATGTAGTTCCAATAATAAGGTTGCAATGGTGTTGAGCCTGTTTTTAGAGGCTGTAGACAACTATGGTTTGCCATCAAGAGTGCGCGGTGACCATAGCGTTGAGAATGTTGGTGTTGCACGATATATGCTTAGCCATCCTCTTAGGGGGCCTGGAAGAGGGAGTTATATAGCAGGTAAAAGTTGCCATAACCAGCGCATCGGACGTTTATGGCGAGATCTATACTATACTATTTCTATGTTTGCGCTTTCAATTATCTCGAATCAAATGGTTCCCTTGACATAGGATCAGTTGAACACATGTTTGTATTGAGACAAGTCTTTTTACCAAGAATAAATAAAAGCTTACAACAGTTTAAGGACTCATGGGAAGTTCACGCATTGTCGTCCGAAAGAAATATGACCCCGGTGCAGTTGTGGCTTGCTGGCTTGTTATCGTATTGCCCAGATCAGCCAGATAATATAAGGGATTGTGAAACTTATGGCATTGATTTCATTGGAAATGATGGCTTTTCTGAGGAGACCGCGCAAATCGAAGTTCCGGTTATAGATTGTCCATTTACTCCAGCACAAATGTCAGAAATAGAGAAAATTGACCCACTTGCGTATTCTACTTGTTTTGGAGTAGACATCTATTTATCTGCTTTGGAGTCCATTCGGGCGTGAAAACGTTTTTTTCAATTCGTCTTTTTAGGGTAGACATTTTTTCTTATGTCAAGTTTAACAGTTTTTTGTAGTTTTTTTCTTTTGTTAACTTTTTTTTAAGATTTCAAAACATAAATCACCTGTATGCTACCAAAGAGTCTGCTTAATACCGTGTCTTATCAAATAAAAGTATCTTCAAAATTTGATGTTGAACGCCTTCTTTCTTTTCCTAAAAACAATTCCAAACAATATAAAATATGAAAGAACTTTCAACATTCCATATTTGAACTGCGGACCTTTCCTCAAAAGGTTTATAGCGCCTGTTCTTCCGACTTGTGACTTTTATCTGAAAACTGGCGTTTTTAATGTTAAGCAACTGATCAACTAAATGGTCAATTAAATGGTCAATTTTAAAGAAACAGAAAGATTTATATAAATACGCATTAATGTTCTTGGATCCCAGAAAAATAGCTTCTAGCTTTATAAAGTAATCATTTCATAAGATGTGGTTTAAGAAAATCAATTTCAATGGATGCACTACGTTCGATCCGGAGGTATGACCCGCAGGTTTGATCCGAAGGTTCGACGCGAGGTACCGCACGAAGGTACGACCCGGAGGTACGACTAGAAGAAGTAATAGTTTTGAAAGCTCGACTCGAAGATTTGCTGATCCCGGAGCGAAGAGTCGGCAGTTTGGCGCAATGACACGAGAATTCGGAATGAAGACACGACGGTTTGATTTTGACACCGAATTTATTTCATACAGTAAGCAGATATTATAAAGTTACCATAACAACATAACTACTAGCCGCCGTAGAATCGCAGTTGCGTAAGCTCTCTGATATCTCCGTAACGGTTGGTTGTAGGAAAACGTTCCCATACATTTTTAGATCAGTTTTTCGAGCTCTACAACATGGGAACACTTATTATTGCCAATTACTTAATTATATTTTTCGTGAAATCTGAAGATGACACAACGCATGCTGAACATGGGCGGCGAACGACGCCGCCTAGGCGTCTAGTCTATATATTAATAGCCGATTCTCTGTCTGTCTGTCTGTCTGTTTGCCTGTTTGTTTGTTTATAAGTCACGCAAAATGGTAGATTTCGCTTCGAAAGAAATCGGGGATCTGCAACGGAGAGATCGCGGAGATCTGAAAAAAATTAGGGGGTATAAACGGGAAAAAATGGCTTCTAAAAATAGCGATAATTGCATGAAATTGTGATATTTTTAACTGAAATAAATGTACATGAGTAATATAAGTCAATTTATAACTTAATATTTCCACAATACTTAAGAATGACTTTTAGTGAATCCACTTTTAAGCATTTGTTAACCCTCGTTCAATGTCATGGCAACAATTGCAAACTGATCAGGTTTGCTTTGAAAAAATTTTCATATATTCGCGCGAAAAGAAAGTGAAGAAAGTTTAGAAAAAACGATCATTTCGTTTGCCTAAAGACAACAAAGGAAAGTTGTGTTTGCTTTTTGTTTATTGTTGTCTATTTAGCTAGGTAAACTGACAAAAAACACAAGGTCTGTTGTTTTGTGGTGATAATAAAAATCATATAAATAGATATATACATTCCTGTATAGATTGTTCTTTTGTTTAAGTTTTTTCTCAACGAGTTATGAATTCTGATCATGACTATGGAATCCCTCAAAGGTTTGTATTGCCTAGATCACAATTTGATAGAGATGTAGTTGATGCACGGCAACAGCATCAACAACAACAACCCCCTGCTGATGACCCTCAACAACGTTGTCGCATTAGAAATGCTGAACGACAAAGGAGATACCGTACAAATCAAAGTGAGATTCGTGCTCAATTGAGAAGGGAGAGGGATGCACAACTTCAAAGACAGCGACGGGCTAATGAGCAACCGGAACAAGTTGCTGCTCGACTCCTATCACAAGCTCACCGACAGCAGTCGTTAAGAGGTAACGAACAACCTGAACAAGTTGCTGCTCGACTTGAAGCGTAAGCCCACCGACAGCGGAGGTTAAGAGATAACGAGCAACCTGATCAAGTAGCTGCTCGACTTGAAGCGCAAGCCCACCGACAACAGGCGCTAAGAGATAACGAGCAACCTGATCAAGTAGCTGCTCGACTTGAAGCACAAGCTGAACGTCAACAATTGCTTAGAGAAAATGAGCAACCCGACCAAGCTGCTGCTCGACGTGCATCTGATGCTCAACAACACCAAAGAGCATATGTCCGAAACAGACGAATGCGCAGGGCTCGGTTTTTAAATGCTGCACGGATTGATATTGAAAACAATAATTTACCTGACATTCATTCTTTAGGTGAATTTAACGTTTTGTGTGAACATTGTGGAGCAGTCAAATTCGACAGTGAAACTAATTTTAAATGTTGCACAAATGGAAAGGTACAACTTCCAAATTTATTAGATTATCCGCTTAAGTTAAGGAATCTTTTACTTAATGATTCTGCACTGGGTAAACATTTCCGTAAGTGTATTAGAGTTTATAATAATGCATTTAGTTTTGCTTCTCTGTCAGCTAATTTACGTCCGCCCCCAGGAAATGGGCCTCCATGTTTTAGGATATGTGGACAACTGCTACATAGGTATGGAACCCTGCATTCTAATGAAAACCAAGTGCCTATGTTTAGCCAACTGTATATTATCGAAGCTGCTAATTCGCTTGACATGCGTATGCAAAACCCTTCCTATGCAGATTGCAACAGAGACTTGATGGGGCTAATACAAACGGTCATAAATAGAGTTTCACCTTATGCCGCAGCATATCGTAACTTGGCTCAGGTCGAACGAGAAGAAGAAAAAAGGGCGCTCTTAGAAAATAGACCAACCTCGGTAGTGGGTATGTATATGCGTGAAGGTGAAGACAGGAGGAGATACAATGCTCCACATCACGAAGAAGTCGCAGCAATTTTTGTAGGTAACGATGGTGCGCCTCCGGCTGGTAGAAATATTGTAGTGTATCCAAGAGATCAGCCCTTGAAAAATATTTCTTACATGTCGGCAAACATTGACTCCATGATGTATCGAATAATTTTTCCTAGAGGTGATCCTGGATGGAGTCCGAACATGAATCACGTACAACAGCATGCGACTGAAAGGCGGAATGAAATTACACAATTGCAGTATTAAATTTATCGTATTGCCATTAGACGTGAATTTTCTGCTTTACATTTAGCTGGAAAACTATTTCAACAATTTGTTGTTGACAGCTATGTCAAAGTGGAGGGAGCGAGACTCGACTTCATACGCCAGAACCAAGAACAATTACGGGCGGATAGCTACACAGGCTTGATGGACTATTTGGAGGAAGCTGCCCATGAACGAAACCTCCGTGCGGGTAATATCGTTGTATTGCCATCTACCTTTTCAGGTTCACCGAGAAATATGCACCAATTGTACCTAGATGCTATGGCATTAGTTTGAAAAAAAGGTAAACCAGATTTATTTTTAACTTTTACATGCAATCCTAAATGGCCTGAAATTGTTCAAAATCTTTTGCCTGTTCAAACTTCATCAGATAGGCCAGATCTGGTTACACAAGTATTCAAATTGAAGTTGGAAGCTCTTAAAAACGATATTATAAAAGGTTCTGTTCTAGGTGTATCTGTAGCACAGGTGGATGTTATAGAATTTCAGAAAAGGGGGCTACCTCATGTGCACATGCTGTTGCATCTCGGCAACGAATTTAAGTTGCGCAATGCTGATGACATTGATTCATTGATATCAGCACAAATTCCAAATCGGGACCAAGAACCAGAACTTTACGAAATCATCAAATCTTGCATGGTCCATGGTCCGTGTGGCCATTTGAATGTGTCTTGACCGTGTATGCAAGATGGTAAGTGCAGCAAAAATTTTCCGAAGCAGTTCAACAATGGAACTGTTTTAAATGTGGATGGCTATCCTTTGTATCACCGACCAGATGACGGAAGAACTGTTCGAATTCGGAATATGGATCTTGACAACAGATGGATCGTCCCATACAACCCTTTCCTCAGGAAAAAGTACAATGCACATATAAACCTTGAGGCCTGTGTTTCCATTAAAAGCGTCAAGTATTTGTACAAATACATTTACAAGGGACACTATACTGCTCATATTGAAATCAATGAGCGAATAGATCATGACGAAATCAAAACCTTTTTAGATGCAAGGTATGTATCTGCTCCAGAGGCTGTGTGGCGTTTATGGTCTTTTCCAATGCACACTCAAAGTCTTGCTATTTTACGACTTCCTGTTCACCTTCCAAATGAGCAGCAGATTATTTTCAGAGAAGGATAGGAACAAACAGCACTGGAAAGAGGACAAGAGCACACCAAGTTAACTGCTTGGTTAGAATTAAATCGTGTTGACGAACGGGCACGTCAATATTTATACCCTGATATCCCCCACCATTACGTGTTTCAAACACGACAACATAAGTTGGTGACACGGCAGCGTGGAGCAGAAAAAATTGTAAGTAGAATGTACAATGCTAGCATTCGGCAAGGTGAAAGGTATTTCTTTCGTGTGCTGTTGTTACATGTTCCTGGTGCGACTTCCTTTGAATACCTTAGAACTGTTAATGGGATTGTATATAGATCTTTTAGGGAAGCGTGTATTGCCCTTGGACTATTATTATTATTATTATTATTATTATTATTATTTACGAAATACAATTCGCAGGCTTCCAAAGCCTCTATGAATCGCTCATTGTTAGGTTAGGTCATACGTATCGTTGTTGCATCCAATGCTCGTCTAAATTACGCTTGAATTCGCCAATGCTCTTTGCATGGGCAACAGATTTTGGTAGTTCGTTCCATGTTTTTACAGCACGGTGGTAAAACGAGTTGGTTTCTACCCCACGAATCCCGTCTTTCGGCGTCTGTCTTTCAATTTGATTTTCATGCTTCCTACTCGGTCGTGTTGTACGTTTGAATTTGCTAGACAATATTTCGGCGTCGTAATTGTGGAAGTGCTTAAATAGATCAATCATATCACCACAGGCTCGACGGTACTTCAGGGACGGAAGGTTCAAATTCCGGAGACGTGTTGCATAGTCAAGATAAGAGAACCCATCAATGAACTTTGTGGCGCGACGTTGAACGTTTTCTACAGTGTTGATATCTTTCAGCAAGTGTGGACTCCATACTGACTGCCCGTATTCGAGATGCAGTCATACAAATGATGTGAAGAGTTTAACAAATAGATTGCCATCCAGAAAGCTAAAACTTCGCCGTATTAATCCCATCATTGCATTAGCCTTCTTTGTTTTCTCAGCCATATGCGCTTGAAAATTTAACTCACTGTCCAATAGAACTCCAAGATCTTTTTTTATGGACGTTGTTTCTAGTTTGTGACCATTTAGCGTGTAGGGGTAGGTACATTTAATGTTTCGAGGTTTACCAAGGTGGAGAACGTGGCACTTTTTGTTGTTAAATTGAAGGAGCCACTTTCTTGACCATTCTTCTAAGCAGTTGATATCATCTTGTAGTAGCTTCGCATCATCGTTTGAGTTTACCTCTTTCATAAGCTTCGTGTCATCAGCGAATAAAAATATGTTGGATTTGACATTATCAGGTAGGTCATTGATATAAATGATAAAAAGTAAGGGACCGAGAACACTTCCTTGCGGTATTCCACTCAATACTTCTGCTGGCTCAGAATCAGTTCCATTAACTCTTACTACTTGTAGCCGATTTGAAAGAAACGCCTTTATCCATAGTAGCATGTTTCCATGAATGCCATACGCTTCGAGTTTTTTTAACAGTCTTTTATGCGGGACGGTATCAAACGCTTTGGCGAAATCAAAGTATATAGCATCAACGGTTCCCCCTTTTCCAATAATTTCGGTACATTTATCTAAGTATAATAACAACTGAGTTGTTGTTAAGCGTCCTTTTATGAAACCATGTTGGTATTTCGACACAAGATTCAAGTTCCTCAGATGACTAACAATGGAATTTTTTATCAAAGTTTCCATAATTTTGCAAACATTCCGTTCATTTTGACATTCCGTTCATTCCGCTCAAATTTTGACATTCCGTTCATTCCTCCGATGCGTACGGACGTGTTCTAAATATAGTGAACGACGCATAACAACGCGATAACAAACACGGCTACTGAAGGGCGTATAACTTTAAACAAACTTCAAGAGCAAATGACAAATGGCTTTAATAATATTAAAAATGATATTGAAAAAATGAAAGATCAAATAATCAACAATTTAATCGAAGAAAACAAAAAACTACAAAAAAAAGTAACGAGTCTTGAAAACGAATTGATCCTTCTAACAAATGGCCAAGACGAACTTGAAACAAGTGTTGAAGCGATCAACCAATACGGAAGAAGGAACAATATTGAAATTGCTGGGATTCCCAATGAAGTTGGTGACGAAAATCTAGAAGACAAAGTAGTTGAACTATTGGAAAAATCTAAGATCGCTAAATTAAAGAAAGAAGATATCGAAGCATGCCATCGACTGCCTCCTACTAAAAAATGCAAAAATCAAAAAGTCATTGTAAGGTTTGTAAACAGAAAGGCCAGTGAAATTTGCTTGAACAATAAGAAGAATCTGCAGAATTTTGATATGGAGAGTGTTGAGTTTCCTCGTGAAACACAGCTGTTCATATCCGAGAACTTAAACCTTTTTTACCAAAGGCTAACGTGGCGTTGTAGACAATTAAAAAGGGAGAACCTGATTTATTCTTTTAAGTATCAACATGAAGCTGTTTTCATCAAAGTCGGTCAAAACGCTAATGCAAAAAAAATTCGTTCTGAAAGAAAATTATTTGAACTCTTTCCTGAATTTTTTGATAATGTTGTTGAAATGCATTAGTTACGATACTTTATCTCTCACTACATTCGTTTTTGTTTTTTTGCCGCCTTCCTTTATTTTTGCGGCTCAAATCTGGCGCTAAATTTCAGGTAAAAATTATTCCATAATGGCGTTATAGCTGTGTCGTTCAAGTAATACACTACGTACTCTCGTAGCGGAAAACATCTTGGACAGTGGTATCGTGTTTACAGTAAGTTTTATGTTTTTTATACTTTTTTACTTTCACCTAAATCACATTTTTTAGTATTTTTGTATTTTGTTTCGCTGTTTCTACTATTCTTCTGTATTTAAATTTTTCTATTTTTTGTTTAAATAAATGATTCTTTTTCCGTGTAGTGTGTGTGGCAGGCCAGTCAAAAATAATCAAAATGCAATTTTCTGTGATGTGTGTAAAATGTGGTCTCACTGCAAATGCAATGCTGTTTCGTTGCAAGAATACACCCTACATCAAAACTCACCCTTGCAAAGTTGGTCCTGTTTAAAATGTGTAAATCAAGCCATCCCTTTTTCTAGTGATATCTCTGATATTAATACTCTGGCTGCCAGTAGTGGCATGCAGGATAATAAATTGTTGACACCTGTCAAACTGTCACTTGAACAAATCAGTAATATTCAACATTTCTCCAAGCTTATGGAAACATATATGGGAGAAGATGAACATATTAACTGCAAATATGTTGAAGTTGAAAATTTTGAATCTCTCGCGCTGAATCCTAAAAATTGTCTTTCGTTTTTTCACAATAATGTTGCTTCTTTATCTGCACACTATGATGAGCTTAAACAACTTATGGCAATGCCTGGGTTTGACTTTGATATTATCGGAATTACTGAAACAAAGTTTAAAGAAAACCTACCTTCTTTGTGTCATTCTTTATCTGGTTACCAAACTGAGATTACTCCTTGTGAGGGTGAAAAAGGTGGAACTCTTTTATATGTGTCTGATAAAATTAAATACTCTCGTCGCACAGAATTTGAATCTATTTGCTACCTACCAAAGGAGCTTGAATCTACATTTATTGAGATTCACAGGAATAATAAAAAGAATGTCATTGTTGGTTGCATCTACAGGCATCCTAGGATGTCAGTAGAGGCATTCAATAATGACTTCCTCTCTCCTGTCCTCCATAAAATCACCCTGGAGAATAAACTTATTGTTTTACTTGGAGATTTCAACATTGACTTGCTGAATCCTAATAATAATTCTGATACTAGTACCTTCATGGATATAATTGGTTCTTTTTCTATGATACCCCAGATAATCCTTCCAACTCGTGTCTTCAGCAATAGTGCTACGGTTATTGATAATATTTTTTGTTCTGTAGATTTTGTAAACACTGTGTCTGGTAATATTCTTACTGCCATCTCGGATCATCTATCACAGTTCCTGATTATTAATAATCAGGTTAAAAGTGATCCCAACCATTTTCGTGAAGTGCGTGACTGGTCAAAATTTAATTCTGATGCATTTTTGGCTGCAATAAATTCTTATGACTGGAACGAAATAATTAAACCTGAACTCTCTGATGTTAATTATAGTTTCAACAGCTTTTATGACTCTATTAACAATTTGATTGAGGAAATGGCACCATTAATTAGAGTGCGTTTGCATGACCTTCCCAAAGCAGGCAATCCCTGGATGACAAAAGGTATTCTCTGCTCTATGAAAATTCGTGATAATTTACATAAAAACTTTCTTTCTGCTAAAAATCCACAACAAAAAGCTTTCTATCTTGAAAGATTTAAAAGATATCGCAACTCCATTGTATCACTTTGCAGAACCAGCAAAAAAAACCATTACTTATCTTACTTTCGTGAAAATAGCAACAATATGGCCAAAGTTTGGAAAGGCATCAACTCACTTCTTGCTAAAAATGTATCTGTACCTCCTCCAACTACCCTGTTGATTGATGGTAAATCGGAAACCAACCCTCAAGTTATTGCAAACACCTTTAATAGCTTCTATGCCTCTGTCGCTGACAAGTTAAGGGCTAATATACCACGCACTCCAAAATCTTTCACTGCATTTCTAAAGAACCCTAATCCTAACTCTATATTTCTTTCGCCTGTTACAAGAGAAGATGTACTCAACTGCATAAGCTCCCTAGATGGTTCTAAGGCAAGTGGACCTTGCAGTATACCTCCTCGTGTCTTAAACTTAATTGATAGTATTGTGGCCCAGCCTATTTCTGAATTAGTTAATTTATCTTTTGTTTGTGGAATCTACCCTGAAAGACTAAAAAATCCTAAAGTTCTACCTGTCTACAAAAAGAACTCTAAGCTTTTATGCAATAATTACAGACCTATTTCATTATTATCTAATCTGGATAAAATTTATGAGAAACTGATTTATCAACAAGTTTATCAATTTCTTCAATCCACTAAAGTTATTTATCCCCATCAGTTTGGATTCAGGAAAAAATATTCCACATCTCATGCTATACTCAATATGACACAAAAAATTATGGATGCCCTGGACAAGGGGAATTATGGCTGTGGCGTATTCGTTGATCTCCAGAAAGCATTCGATACAGTTGATCACGAAATCTTATTGAAAAAATTATTTCATTACGGCATAAGAGGCAAGCCATTAGATCTTTTTAGATCATATCTAACTAACCGTACTCAATTTGTAGCGTTAAATGGAGTTTCTTCCAGTATAGCTATTGTCAGACACGGTGTCCCCCAAGGCTCTGTCCTTGGGCCGTTATTATTTTTGTTGTATATTAATGATTTAAATGTTGCTATTAGGTTTTCTGTTGTTCACCACTTTGCTGATGACACGAATCTCCTTCACTTCAGCAAATCTCTCAAATCTCTTAACAAAAAAGTCAATTTAGATCTCAAGTTCCTTTGGCACTGGCTTAATGCCAACAAAATTGCTCTTAACCCAGGAAAGACTGAATATTTGATCTTCAAACACCCCTCTAAGCATGTTGATTTTGAAGTAAAATTGTCAATTGGTGGCAAAAAGATTTTTCCGAGTAATCACATTAAATACCTTGGAATTTTGATTGATTCTAACTTGAATTGGAAACCTCAGATCAATAGTATCGCTGTCAAACTCAAGCGTGCCAATGGAGTTCTATGTAAACTGAGACACATAGTACCCAGAGAGACCCTTGTTTCTATCTACTTTGCTCTTTTTGATTCACACTTAAATTATTGTGCACAAGTTTGGGGTCAACCTGTATCTATGTATATGCGACGGATCATAGCTCTGCAAAATTGTGCCGTTCGTTTGATGTGTTTTGCTGATTTTCATGCCCCAGTGGAACCTCTATTTGCTAAATTGGGTTTAATAAAATTTACTGATTTAATTCATATGCATAATGTTACTTTTTTACATTCTGTATATCATGCTAACCTCCCTTCACCTTTACTCGACACATTTGCAGTTGATTTCTCTCATGCTTACAATACAAGAGCCTCCACTAGAGGCCTCATTAACTCCCGTCTTGTTCGCACCTCTAGTTATGGCCTCAAATCTGTAAGACACCAGTCTATGCTATCTTGGCAATTTTGTCATGACTTAGTCAACACTTCTAAACTGATGGATTTGTCTTTGCCTAAGCTGAAATCTACTTTGAAATCTACTTTTCTAAATTCCTATTGATTGTTTTTTGATTGATCTGCTTCACCCTAAACACACTCATGAACTGATATTTGAGCTGTCTTTCTGCCTTCTTTTTGTTTGTCCTGTCCTGTAACGTCCTGTAGTTGTTTTGTGATGTCCATGGTGTCCGTCACACTTGCTAGCTTTGGCTAATTATGGCGGTCTCCATTATAGATTGCCTGTCTTGGTGGTAGTATTTATATTGTATATTTTTTGGTAATCTATAGAAATATATGTGAATTGATTGATTGATTGATTGATTGAAACAATGGATGTTAAGCTTATCGGCCTGTAGTTTTCTGCAATATTTTTTGGTCCTTTTTTGTATATCGGGGAGACAATGGCTTTCTTCCAGTCGTGAGGTACGCGTCCTTCAGCAAGTGTCTTTCGGTAAAGAAGAGTGAGTGGGGATACGATGTAGTTTTTAAGTTCAATTAGCATCATTGGGTGTATTTCATCTGGTCCACAGGATTTGTTGGGGCTAAGTTTAAGAATAACCGACATGACATCTTCTTCGGAAATTTTGAGGTTACATAATTTCTCTCGTGTTTGTTGTTCGAGTGTTGGAATTATTGTATCTTTTTCTTTCGTAAAGACGCTGACAAATTATCGCTGCAGAATATTAGCTTTCTCTTTGTCTTCGAATTTGATGGACTTCTCGTCAGCAGCGTTGCTCAGAAGAGGTGCTACACCAGTTTTCGTCTTGAGTTTGCTTCGTGTATACGCCCAGAACCTTTTAGGATTTTTCGTTGCTTCATCAGCAATGTCTTTTTCCAATGATCGCTTTTCTTTTCGGATTAATCCCCTAACTTTGTTCCGTTCTTTAGTGTACGCATTGCGGTTGGCTATGGTAATCACACCAAGATTATCTTTTTTTGACATCCATCGTCTAAACAGTGTACGCTTATTTTTTATTGATGTTCGGAGTGATTGAAATATGGGGATGCTGCCTTTTAGATTCCATTTTGCTGCACCTTTACTAACAGGTACTAAACGATTTCGCAGATCCATTACCTTTTCCTTGAGTGCGTTCCAAATTTCTTCTACTTTTTTGTTTTTGTTTTGGGCTACAAAGGTGTTACTTCAAGACGAAGTCTCAAGCTCTTCTCGCATAGAATCGTAATTTGCTTTGTGATAAACATGCCGCTTTCCATCTGTGGAGTAGTCTAAGTAACAGTGATAATTAAAAGAGATCACAGAGTGGTCACTTTTGCCAAGCGGTGCCTGATGATCTATGTTTGAAACTTGCATTAATTCGTCAGTTAGTATCAGGTCGATTAATGATGGATTGTCTGTTCCATGCTGTCGCGTGGCTTCTTTTACGTGTTGAAAAAGATAACAGTCACGTACAGTCTCGATAAAATTCGATTCCTTACTTTCTTCATTGCAGTTGGTAGTCATGTTCCGCCAGTTGATACACCTGAAGTTATAGTCGCCAACAAAGCATTTATGAGTATACTTTTTCCTACCACATACAGTCTTGAGTAATTCATTCAATTTATTGTTGTTCTCTTCAGCACCAGTGCGAGGGGTGGGACTGCGATACATGCAACCAAACAAGAGCAAATCTCCAGCGTGAAGCTTTATTTCTAGTAAACAGACTTCTTCGAATTTGTTTAGGCCTTTAATTTGAATCACTGAATTTGATATTGATGAGTGAGTGTAGATAGCAATACCGCGACCAATAGTTGAATCTGCTTCCAAATTAACGTGGTGGAATGTGTAATTGGGTATATCGTAGTCTTGGCCCATGCGCTCGCTTCCATTTTTCGGTTTCATTTCGCAGATTGCAATAATATGTGGCTTAGACTTTTTTACGCGATCTAAAAGTTCGACTTTCTTCGATGCTGTGAATTGATCTGCGTTGGTGTATAGAATGCGAAGAGAGTGGTGCTTATTGCTAAGATTTCTTCTCCGGTTAGATCTTGTTGGTAGCGTGTTTTGGTTTATGTCTTCCAAAGACATTTTCAGCGAGTTTACTTGATCAAGGAAGTCTTTAACACGAGATTTTTCTAAGTTAGTTAACGAGTCGAATCCATCAAGTTCTTGTGTATTTTCCGGCATTTCCTTGTAGGGTGTAGTCTGTGATTCTAGTCGACCACCGCAGAAAAAGACGTGGATGTACTGAAGAATATATTGGCTTTTATATGAAACGTATTTTCCAAGACGAAGATCACCTTTTTTAATAGTTTTGTGACAGATTATGCACTTTGCGGTACCCAACTTTGAGTGGTCGACATGGAATTTTTTTGTTGTGTTACATTTTTTTGTAAGGTCATCTTTGATTGAATGCACTGTTTTATTTTTTGATTCTTTATTCGGGTTATTTTTTATAATTGAAAGGTCACTTTCTTTCGTATTTGCTGCTGAATGGGTTGACTCTTCAGGAACTTCATAAGACGGAGGCCGTTTTTTGGATTCCCTCTAACTTTCCAAATATGTTGGGATTCGCTTCCTTCTTCTTGGTTTTTCTCTTTCGCTTTCTCTCCCCACCGTTTAATTAAAGCTCTTTCTGCCAATGTGTAGTCGTCTGTTACACTAATTTTTCTGAATGCTTCATTTCCTTTCAAATTTGAAAGGTTATTCATTACTTTCGCTTTATCATCGTTATTTTCTAGGATGATCTTCGAAGGTCTTATTTTATCTGGTGATATCTGACCAAGTCGCAT
The DNA here is from genome assembly GCA_027922465.2 of Turritopsis dohrnii. NCBI lineage: Eukaryota > Metazoa > Cnidaria > Hydrozoa > Anthoathecata > Oceaniidae > Turritopsis > Turritopsis dohrnii. Next base: position 848,844 of record BQMF02000167.1, read on the forward strand.
GACGTTCTTTATACCCACTGGTGATACGTGTATATTTACCAGTAGCTCATCAAAAACTTCTCTACCATGTTGTTTGTTGGTTTTTCATCAACGCCTGGTGTTTCAGCAATTCCATGAATGATGATGTTACAGGACCTAAGCTTCTTTTGCTGATCTTCCGCTAACTCTTCATTTTTCGCATCAAGTATGATCTTTTGTATGTCGTTCTTCCTTTCGAATTTGCTGTTCTCACTTTGTTTAACCGCATTAGCGTATGAAAATATTTTGTCGTCAGGTTCAGGAGCATCGACATTTCGTTGCGGAATGATATCTTTCATAGTATTAATCAGGGATTGTTTGATGCTTTCTTCCATTCTCTCCAGTTTTTCGTTCATTTTGAATTCTAGATGTGATATAGGGTCGTAGTCTAAGTTGGGCTTGCTTTGATTCTCGCGCTGCAGAATATCGTGCGTCATACTTTCGTGCTGTGTTTTAAGCAGCATTTCGTTTTCTTGTTGGCCATCATTTTCCCCACGGTTTCCACCTCTCCATGATCTCAACTCACTCTCCAAGCTGTCAATCTTGTTCTTCAACTCAGCTTCTATTTTTTCGTTAGCCTTAATTAGCTCTTTGTTTTTCTCAATGGTGCCACTGAGGGCTGTGTTTCGTGCCTGTAGTTAAATGAGCAATGACTTTTGGTCATGCTTTTCCTTGTCGCTGTCGAAAGACAATCTCACAACGGCTGCAGATAGTTCCTCAACTTCTAATGATTGGTTCAGACGGTCGTTAATTTGTCCTTCTGCCATATGCAGCACGATTTCCTTATCGACGGGGGTGCAGCTTCCGCACGTGAATATATTGCCTTTTTTCTTTTTTTTACGGTGATTGATGATATTTTGTATTTCGTATGCGGGGAGCTTAGAGCACCGGTAGTGGACGAAGTGCTTACATTCGCAGCAGGTGAGTCTGAAGTCTTGATTTTCACTTTCATTGTTACATACCGTCCACGTGCATGTAGCTGATTCGTTGCTTTCACTTTCTTCCATTTGGTGTCGTAGAGTTTACAGGGAGATTCTTCTTCGCGTTCTGAGTTGTATTTCGGTGTTCTGTAGTGTTTATCGAATTCTCCACCTGTATGAGCGTAAGTTTTCAGTGTTTTCCTTATGTTTGATTTACTTTTTTTTGTAGGATTTTAAAAGCTTGTTCACGGAGCTCTTGCAAACACGACCGCTCTATTTGACGTCAAATGGATATTGGATGACGATTCTTTGTGGATACGAACCATGGAGGAACTTGCTGCATCAGTAACTCCCTCTAAAATTCTCAAAGCGTTCTCCTTCATTCTGATCCATGGAGAACCAAGCAATCCAGCTGAATTGTGGGAAAGCTTCCGTGCTCACATGGTTGAAGATTTTTTGAGACACCAGACAGAAGTACAAGCAGAGCAGTCAGCTCTTGGTAAAATTCAGAAAGTCTTGCAGCAATTTGGTAGGGTTGTTACTGACTTTGATTTACCTGATTTTGAACAAGCTATTGCAGACGATCTACCAAATGCTGATGAAATGAGGGAAGAAGCCATCAACATGAGGAACACGTTGAATGCTGACCAGCTTGCTGTTGCCGACGCATTCCTAGATGCAGTGGTAACAAACGACAACAATAGTGCTAAAACTTTCTTCCTTGATGGACCCGGTGGAACAGGTAAAACTTTCACATACAATTACAACATTCGCAAGGTTATTGGAAGAAACCTATCAGTAAGTACGTGTACGTGGACTGGCATTGCAGCAACACTGTTACAAAATGGTAAGACAGTCCATTCTCTTTTCAAATTACCTGTTCCTGTATTGGACAACTCAACGTGCAATGTCAAGCCTAATAGTAGGCATGCCGATTTTTTACGTAGCCAGCATATTGTAATATTTGATGAGGCAAGTATGATTCCTAAGCATGCACTTGAGGCTATTGATAGAATGTTTAGAGATATCTGTAATAGTAATGTGCCTTTTGCTGGAAAGGTTGTTCTTTTAGGTGGTGATTTTAGACAGACTTTTCCAATAGTGAGAAGAGGCAGACCAGCTCAGATAGTGGAAGCATGCATCAAGAGCTCTGTCTTGTGGCCAATTGTGCGAATCTTTCATCTAAATGTCAATATGAGAGCTGTACCTGGGGAAAGGGGATTTGCAGAATTCCTACTTGAATTAGGAAGTGGAGCGATACCGAAAAAAGTGGATGAGCCATTTAAAGACTCCATCGAAATTCCAAATGAATGTGTTGTGCATGAAAATAATGATATCGTCCACTCTATTTTCAGTGATGCTTGAGGAGAAGATATGTCGAGTCGTGTAATTCTGACACCGGCGAATGATGAGGCTTTAGTTATTAACGAACGGATTCTTCAGGGAATGTCAGGTGAAACAGTCACGTACTTTAGTGTCGATTCTGTTATTTCTGATGAGCAAGAAGAGATTGACCTGTATCCGATGGAGCTCATCAATTCGCTTACTCCTTCTGGAATACCTCCGCACCGCTTGAACTTGAAAGTCAACAGTATAGTGATGCTGCTGCGAAATTTATCGTTGATGGACGGTTTATGTAACGGCACCCGATTAGTCATCCGTAATCTCCGAGAGAATATCCTTGATTGTGAAGTGCTGACGGGTATCTCCGCTGGAAATCGGGTGCTCATTCCTAGAGCAACATTATGTCCCAATGATACCAACCTTCCGTTTCAGCTGAAGCGTACACAATTTCTTCTCCGTTTGTCCTACGCAATAACCATAAACAAAAGTCAAGGTCAGACATTTGAACGGGTTGGTATTTACATGCAAAGGCCTTGCTTCAGTCACGGTCAACTGTATGTTGCATTTTCACAAACACGAAGCTTTGAAGCGGTGGAAGTAAAGGTTTCTAGAACTTTGCAGCAAGGCTATGTTAGAGAGAGATGCTACACTAGAAATGTAGTCTACCAACAGGTATTATGAATATTTTTACCTTGCAAAAATATATGTGCTATTGATATTAAATGTTTTGAATTGAATCTTTACGCAAGGTTAATGAGGAGGCATTACATTACATTACCTGGAAATTAAATTGGTATACATTGAATTGAATTACATTGAAATGAATTACATTGAAATGAATTAAATTGAATTGAATTACATTGAATTGAATTGCATTGAATTGAATTAGATTGAATTGAATTGAATTGAATGAGTGTAGCATTAGATTAGATAACCTTGAACTTAGAGTAGATAGAAGATTGAATAGATTATGGAAGAATATGGAAGCGGCATGGAGCCGGGAGGAAGGAGGGTATGAAAGCGGCATTGAGCCGGGTGGAGGATGGTATGAAAGCGGCAATTGAGCCGCGTGGAGGAGGGTAGGCAAGCGGCAAAAAGCCGTTGTATGTGTGACATTTTTTAATTTATTCTCTTTTTTTGAGATTCTGATGTCATTGAAAAGGCAGTTTTATCATTGTTATACAGTAACATATGGTCATACATGTTGAACTGCATGATTTTTTTTAAAATTGGTATGAATTTTTCGCTTATAGTTAACCTGATAGTCCATTGTTATTTGCATAGCTGCAGTTCACTAACAATTTCTTTTCTTTTTTTGATCGGGAGACAAAGCGTAAACTTCTCCAGATTATTGATTTTACATTGTGGTATTGATACTCAGCTAAATGATTTCTTCATTAAGCATGGGTAAGAAACCTTTTAATGATTTTCCTCCTCACTTTACTAACAAATTGAAAGTAGATTCAATTTTTCATGAGTTCATGTTATGACCACAACTTATTTTCATGTTTACAGTTTGCGTAGTGTCGTAGAGTAGAAGATACATATCAGCTAATGTGACTAAAAATGACATTTTGTTGCACTTGAAAGATCAGCTTATGTTTATTGAGATATTAGACAGAAATTTCTGATATTGCAGATATACGTTTAACTGATCTGAAGTAACTGAAAACGGCAGTGCATGTTCAAAATTCATTGTTGCATGTTCATGTTCATTTATCACCCATGACATGACCCACCTTCCTTTTTAACTGTTTAAATTTCTAAAGTCCCAATGAACATTGCTTATTATACCTATCTATAAGGTTTCTTTTGGAAGAATAGACTTATTCAATCCCTTTTGGCTTGGGATAACCAGAAGTTTTTACCCTGGAGTCGGTATAATAATCAGATGTTTCATATATTCGAACTTAAGAACATGCAAATAAGAGGAGTTAATCTCTATAAAAGGGTTTATAATGATTTCATATTACTTACTTTACATTGTAAAATATATATATTGAGAAGATATAACTTGAACCGTTGTCCAATATTTTCTCTTGTACAGAATAATTTAGCATAAATCGTATTGGCTTTTAGATCTCGCTTTTCTGCATCTCTTTCATGCAACTTTATTACCTAGCATGCTTTTAGTCAACGTTCGTATTATCACATGTAAATGACATTTTGACCGCATGTCCAAAAAAAGTATTCTTTACAAATTTTTATTTTTTCAGATGTCAAACAACAACAACAACAACAACAACAATAAAAGCAAAGCTGCACTTGCAGCATTGTGAAAGCACCTCAAGATAATTCATTTTGTTATATGAATACTATTTTCAAGTTCAATCTTTTACAATGTTTCATTAAATATTTGTTTTCCCTTTTAGTTCAAAATTTAAATAATCGAGGTATGTCCATTTCTTTTCACAAAATATTTCTATGATTTTTTCTAAGAAATGTACTTTTTTTTGCTATTTTTTTTATTCATATCATGTGATTGTTGCTTACTATTTTTTATTTCTTTTTTTTTTTTTTTTGATTTTTAGATATGGAGCAGCTTCTTGGTAAGTCGCTGCTATAGTTGCTGCCTAATTTTTCGTAGTTGATTTTTATGTGTAGATATGTCATTCCTAATTCATTCAATGATTTAGAAAATTTGAATCTCGATGAAAATGGCCGGGAGCAAGAATTCAATTAACCTTTTTATTATTATCATTCTTCAATTATAAATGAGGATATTTTCTTATTATACACTTTTTTTTTTTATAAGAAAATTTTTTATAAGAAAATGAGGCTCAAAAACCTCAAAACCTTAAGAAAATCTTAAGAAAATGCCAAGCCTCAGTTTTTCAAAAATCACATTTTTTAAAACATCAGGTTTTAGGTCGTATCGAGTTTCGGTAGGGAAAAAGCGGTTAACTTTGGTATTTTGACGTCATTCTAACGGATGTAATCTAAAGTAACATAAGTTTCATAAAACAGCAAAACTGAAAAGAATTCCGCAGAAAATCGTATTGCTAATTGGAGGAAAAAGTGATTTTTTTTCTCCAAAATTGATGTTTCTACTGCTTATGATTAAAGCAAAGTCTTAACAAAAGGAAATTCAGAGCGGAAAAGTTAAGAAAATATTAAGAAAATCTCAGCCTCATTTGGTCAAAAACGGGCTACGTGTAAACACTACACTATAGCTAGCTATAGAGGAAAAAGCTTGTGATAAAAATTATGATATTAAGATTTGATACAAATGGCCAATAGGCTCACATCAAATATTTTTGCAGGAAGGTTACATAAGAGGTAGCAACCTTACAAGGCAGGTTTGCTCTCTATTCAGATAAGACATTCAAGGAAGATGTAAATGGTGATGAAATTTAGCAGATAGAGCAATTGAGGAAAAATAACTTACAGTTGTTTTGGATAATTACAAAAACACCACAAATTTTTGCATAAAAGACTTTCATCAACAACACACAAAACCGTTGCTACATCTAAAGAGAAAAAGAACTATACCTTAAAAAGTAAAGAAGAGTTAAAAAGAACCAAAATGTTGGAGAAACAACTACAGTTATAACAACATATATAATAAATTGCAAAATGTTTTCCACATAAGTAGAAAAATAAATATTATATTAGTTTTGACAACATGGACAGGGGGCTTTTTGGATTATAAGCCCTTAAACGGCCATTAACGGGTATAAAAATGCAACTCTAGGGCAGAATAAGATACTGTCATATTGAGAAAATATGACAAATCAAGTTTATATCTTTGAAGAATTCGCAAAGTGACGAAAGATATGTGTAACTATAATGATAAAAACATTACGATTTAGAAACTATATCATATCACTAGAAACAAATTTTCCAAAGCTTTGCTTCCGGACATCATGCTTTGCTGCGAATTCATTCCCAACGGCAATAAAGTCAATTTTGTCGGTCAAATCTTTGTGAGTTGAAAGGATTGCAAGATTGTTAAATCTTTTGGTCGTCATAGTTGAGCGGCCCCCACGTTATCGTCGGCCCTGGCAGTATAAGGTATTTTAAGAAATAATAGTGTCATAATTCTTTAAAGAAAAAACATCTTTGTCAAGGATGACAACTTATAGAATACCAGTATTGATATGTTCACAACTGTATCTGACATGCAACAGAAAAGCCACACAGAATGTGTGACAAATAGGACTTCTTACTGGAAATACTCAGGTAACCAAGATAAACTGGTGCTGTATTGTTATATATTGTTATATTTTTGTTTATTCCATTTTAGACTTGCTGTGTTTGCAACCCTCTTAACTAACTGCACTGAAATAAAACTTTAAAAAGAATGTCATTCAGACTTCTAAATATTTTCTGTTAGTATTCAGATTTTACATCACTTTGACTACCACTATAAACTTTTGAAAGCTCAACATGATTGAGAATAGGTGCTATTCTAATCCAATGCAAGGCAGACCTACAATACAGGATGGTTAATCTTATATATAGATCAAATCACTAATAAAAGATCAGCTGCTATAATCGCTAAAAATTGTGGCCAATGTTCAACATAATGCATGCAATCAAAATTAAAAACGAAAAGGAGGTAAACACAAACAAAACCCCTGAAAACATTGTATTTATTTTAAGTATTTTTCAACCTTTCAACAATACACATTTAGAACACTGACCAAAAAAATTAGCAAACATTGACAGTACATTATTCAACTGAAAATCTTAATGAGCTCAAGGTAAGGCAGCATTCTTACAAATACATGACCATATTTTGTGTGTGTATACATTTCTTTTGTGTATTAATCAGTTTTATTAATAACTACAAAGTGAAGTTTTTCATTTGCCCTTGAGATAAATGCAAAATGGAGAGAGTCTAAAGTAAAAATGTCTATAAAAACTATGTTAAATAATGTAACTTCTGTCCCTTTTAATAATAGTTCTTCCTAATTTTCATCTTTATGTTTTTTGTTAAATACAATTACAGGAGTCATTAAAGGCTTAATAATTTCGGAACAGATAATAATGAAGTACGTAAATTTCTTATAATAAAAAGTCCTTCTTCCATAAGTTTGTTTCTTTTGTTAATTACCACAAATGCCCTTCATTAAACTTGAGTATTAAGGTTGTTTGCTCAATTAATACCTGCAGTTTTCATAAAGTGCAGGGGAATAAAAAAGGAATAGATTGACAAATATTTTACTTTGGGCCTCTTTGCCCATAGAGATACGGCGAACGGAGTCCTTCTCAGACTTTAGGAATAAAGTCATCCCTCATTTTAATTGCAAATAATTTTTATGTTTTTGATAGTTTTTTCTAATATTTACATATTTCTTTTTACTTCTAATGGTTTTTTTCATTTTCTCATGGCCCACTTGATACGTATTGAGCACCTTTTTCGCCTCTCAAGAGTGGTGTCTGACTTATCTTTCACTTTTCTTTTGTTTGTTTGTTTTATTCGTTTATAGCGGTGTTTTTTCGTTAGTGATGTTTTAAAATGTTGGTGTCTCAATGACATTATTTATATTTAAGAATTTTTAGGTTTTTATTATCAGGACACACCATAATAGCAGTATTTTATTACGGAAGTGTGTATCCTGATTGTAAATATTCATATAAGTATATAAATAAATAGATAAATGTAACATTCATTTAGCAAATTTCCTCAAATAATTATTGTCACCACATAGTGATTATCCTGAAAACATTATTATTCTGATTAAAAAAAATGTAATGCACGTGCCCAAAGATGAAAATAATCTGTAAAACATATTAATAGACTGGCAAATAGTTATCGCATTGAATTTTCAATAAACATTGAACATAAATTGACAAGAATTCTATCAGGACACACCGCAAAATAATAACTTGAGCAAACTGGAAACTGGAACAATCACGAACTTTGATGGTCACAAGGTTCAAAAAGAAAAATCTTTAATGAGGTTCGGTGCAAGCTCATTGTCATAACTTTATTCATCTATTTTTAAAGATATTTTCGAATGTAAATTATGCCAAACAGTGTGGTGATTAACTCCACTAGACAAACACTTGAATTTCCACAAGGTTCAACAGAAACAAAATATCAATAGAAAAAAAATATCAATGTCATAATAATAAAAGAAAAGGAGATTTACCAAAAAACTCAGGTTTTTTTGTTTGTTTGGAGCACTTAGATTCAGAATGTATTCAAAGATATCTTCAGGTAGGAAAAAGACACCATTTGCCTACATAGGAGTTATACATTCTTTTATTCAGACCCCCTGAAATGTCTTTGTGTCAGGTGTGTATTCTTATGAGAGTAATTCTCAAATAAAGCACATAGGAGAAGAACAGTGATGAAAATTGCAATGTTCATAGAAAATGTTCCACGGACTCGATTTGACTTAGAAACATGTATGGTATGTCCTATATGTCCGTATAGAGGTCCCAATAATGATCCAAGCCTCTTACACCTATATAACGCCACCCTATAGAAGTCGCCCGGAAGCCATTAATCGTTTACACAGCTCAAACAACGCTGTCTTTGGTCAATTTGATGCCAGAAATGGATTCCGCGGCCTCGATTTTACTTGGAAACATGTATGGTATGTCATATAAGTCCCTGTGGAAGCCACATAAAAGAGTCAATCCCTTTACCCCTATATTGCGCCTAACTATAGACGTCGCCCTGAAGCCATTATTCGTTTGAACAGCTCAAACGAGGCTGTCTTTGGTCAATCTGATGCCAGAAATGAATTTTACGGACTCGATTTGACTTAGAAACATGTATGGTATGTCCTATATGTCCGTATAGGGGTCCCAATAATGATCCAAGCCCCTTACCCCTATATAACGCCACCCTATAGAAGTCGCCCGGAAGCCATTAATCGTTTACACAGCTCAAACAACGCTGTCTTTTGTCAATTTGATGCCAGAAATGGATTCCGCGGCCTCGATTTTACTTGGAAACATGTATGGTATGTCATATAAGTCCCTGTGGAAGCCACATAAAAGAGTCAATCCCTTTACCCCTATATTGCGCCTGCCTATAGACGTCGCCTTGAAGCCATTATTCGTTTGAACAGCTCAAACGAGGCTGTCTTTGGTCAATCTGATGCCAGAAATGAGTTTAACGGACTCGATTAGACTTAGAAACATGTATGGTATGTCCTATATGTCCGTATAGGGGTCCCAATAATGATCCAAGCCCCTTAACCCTATATAACGCCACCCTATAGAAGTCGCCCGGAAGCCATTAATCGTTTACACAGCTCAAACAACGCTGTATTTGGTCAATTTGATGCCAGAAATGGATTCCGCGGCCTCGATTTTACTTGGAAACATGTATGGTATGTCATATAAGTCCCTGTGGAAGCCACATAAAAGAGTCAATCCCTTTACCCCTATATTGCGCCTGCCTATAGACGTCGCCCTGAAGCCATTATTCGTTTGTACAGCTCAAATGAGGCTGTCTTTGGTCAATCTGATGCCAGAAATGAATTCTACGGACTCGATTTGACTTAGAAACATGTATTGTATGTCCTATATGTCCGTATAAGGGCCCCAATATTGATCCAAACCTTTACCCCTATATAACGCCACCCTATAGAAGTCTTTCGGAAGCCATTAATCGTTTACGCAGCTCAAACAACGCTGTCTTTGGTCAATTTGATGCCAGAAATGGATTACGCGGCCTCGATTTTACTTGGAAACATGTATGATATGTCATATAAGTCCCTGTGGAAGCCACATAAAAGAGTCAATCCCTTTACCCCTATATTGCGCCTGCCTATAGACGTCGCCCTGAAAACATTATTCGTTTGTACAGCTCAAACGAGGCTGTCTTTGGTCAATCTGATGCCAGAAATGAATTTTACGGACTCGATTTGACTTAGAAACATGTATGGTATGTCCTATATGTCCGTATAGGGGTCCCAATAATGATCCAAGCCCCTTACCCCTATATAACGCCACCCTATAGAAGTCGCCCGGAAGCCATTAATCGTTTACACAGCTCAAACAACGCTGTCTTTTGTCAATTTGATGCCAGAAATGGATTCCGCGTCCTCGATTTTACTTGGAAACATGTATGGTATGTCATATAAGTCCCTGTGGAAGCCACATAAAAGAGTCAATCCCTTTACCCCTATATTGCGCCTGCCTATAGACGTCGCCTTGAAGCCATTGTTCGTTTGAACAGCTCAAACGAGGCTGTCTTTGGTCAATCTGATGCCAGAAATGAGTTTAACGGACTCGATTAGACTTAGAAACATGTATGGTATGTCCTATATGTCCATATAGGGGTCCCAATAATGATCCAAGCCCCTTAACCCTATATAACGCCACCCTATAGAAGTTGCCCGGAAGCCATTAATCGTTTACACAGCTCAAACAACGCTGTCTTTGGTCAATTTGATGCCAGAAATGGATTCCGCGGCCTCGATTTTACTTGGAAACATGTATGGTATGTCATATAAGTCCCTGTGGCAGCCACATAAAAGAGTCACTCCCTTTACCCCTATATTGCGCCTGCCTATAGACGTCGCCCTGAAGCCATTATTCGTTTGTACAGCTCAAATGAGGCTGTCTTTGGTCAATCTGATGCCAGAAATGAATTCTACGGACTCGATTTGACTTAGAAACATGTATCGTATGTCCTATATGTCCGTATAAGGGCCCCAATAATGATCCAAACCTTTACCCCTATATAACGCCACCCTATAGAAGTCTTTCGGAAGCCATTAATCGTTTACACAGCTCAAACAACGCTGTCTTTGGTCAATTTGATGCCAGAAATGGATTACGCGGCCTCGATTTTACTTGGAAACATGTATGATATGTCATATAAGTCCCTGTGGAAGCCACATAAAAGAGTCAATCCCTTTACCCCTATATTGCGCCTGCCTATAGACGTCGCCCTGAAAACATTATTCGTTTGTACAGCTCAAACGAGGCTGTCTTTGGGCAATCTGATGCCAGAAATGACATTTACGGACTCGATTTGACTTAGAAACATGTATGGTATGTCCTATATGTCCGTATAGGGGGTCCCAATAATGATCCAAGCCCCTTACCCCTATATAACGCCACCCTATAGAAGTCGCCCGGAAGCCATTAATCGTTTACACAGCTCAAACAACGCTGTCTTTTGTCAATTTGATGCCAGAAATGGATTCCGCGGCCTCGATTTTAATTGGAAACATGTATGGTATGTGATATAAGTCCCTGTGGAAGCCACATAAAAGAGTCAATCCCTTTACCCCTATATTGCGCCTGCCTATAGACGTCGCCTTGAAGCCATTGTTCGTTTGAACAGCTCAAACGAGGCTGTCTTTGGTCAATCTGATGCCAGAAATGAGTTTAACGGACTCGATTAGACTTAGAAACATGTATGGTATGTCCTATATGTCCGTATAGGGGTCCCAATAATGATCCAAGCCCCTTAACCCTATATAACGCCACCCTATAGAAGTCGCCCGGAAGCCATTAATCGTTTACACAGCTCAAACAACGCTGTCTTTGGTCAATTTGATGCCAGAAATGGATTCCGCGGCCTCGATTTTACTTGGAAACATGTATGGTATGTCATATAAGTCCCTGTGGCAGCCACATAAAAGAGTCAATCCCTTTACCCCTATATTGCGCCTGCCTATAGACGTCGCCCTGAAGCCATTATTCGTTTGTACAGCTCAAATGAGGCTGTCTTTGGTCAATCTGATGCCAGAAATGAATTCTACGGACTCGATTTGACTTAGAAACATGTATCGTGTGTCCTATATGTCCGTATAAGGGCCCCAATAATGATCCAAGCCCTTACCCCTATAAAACGCCACCCTATAGAAGTCTTCCGGAAGCCATTAATCGTTTACACAGCTCAAACAACGCTGTCTTTGGTCAATTTGATGCCAGAAATGGACTACGCGGCCTCGATTTTACTTGGAAACATGTATGATATGTCATATAAGTCCCTGTGGAAGCCACATAAAAGAGTCAATCCCTTTACCCCTATATTGCGCCTGCCTATAGACGTCGCCCTGAAGCCATTATTCGTTTGTACAGCTCAAACGAGGCTGTCTTTGGTCAATCTGATGCCAGAAATGAACTCTACGGACTCGATTTGACTTAGAAACATGTATGGTATGTCCTATATGTCCGTATAGGGGTCCCAATAATGATCCAAGCCCCTTACCCCTATATAACGCCACCCTATAGAAGTCGCCCGGAAGCCATTAATCGTTTACACAGCTCATACAACGCTGTCTTAGGTCAATTTGATGCCAGAAATGGATTCCGCGGCCTCGATTTTACTTGGAAACATGTATGGTATGTCATATAAGTCCCTGTGGAAGCCACATAAAAGAGTCAATCCCTTTACCCCTATATTGCGCCTGCCTATAGACGTCGCCCTGAAGCCATTATTCGTTTGTAACAGCTCAAACGAGGCTGTCTTTGGT